>JAQZBX010033698.1:0-25278 GCA_029593785.1 Cabassous unicinctus
CAGTAAGGGCCAGAGAACCAGGTTAGGCACAAACATATGGAAGTTAAACAATACACTTTTAGACAAACAGTGGGTCAAGGAGGCAATCTTAAAAGAAAATAATAACTAAAGAAAATAACATAACATATCAAAACCTATGGCATATAGCAAAAGCTGTACTGAGAGGGAAATTCATAGCCATAAATGCATATATCAAAAAAGAAGAAAGAGCTAAAATCAAAGACCTAACTGCACAACTGGAGGAATTAGAAAAGAACACCAAACTAACCCCAAACTAAGTAGGAAGAAGAAATAACAAAGATTAGAGCAGAACTAAATGAAATAGAAAATAAGAAAGACTAGAAAAAATAAACAAAACCAAAAGATCATAAAATTGAAAAACCCTTAGCTATATTAACAAAGAAAAAAGGAGGGAAGATGCAAATACATAAAATAAGAAATGAAGAAGAGGATATCAGCACTAACTCCACAGAAATAAAGATTATCATAAGAGGATACTTTGAAAAATTATAAGCCAACAAGAAGGATAATTTAGAGGAAATGGACAAATTCCTAGAAACACACAAGCAGCCTATATTGATGGAAGAAGAAATTGATGAACTCAACAGAACAATCACAAGTAAAGAGGTATAATCTGTCATCAAAAACCTCCCAACTCAGAAGTGCCCAGGACTAGATGACTTCACAGGACAATTCCACTAAACATTCCAGAAAGAACTAACACCAATCCTGCTTAAACTCTTCCAAAAATAGAAGTTGAAGGAACATTGCCTAATTCATTCTATGATGCCAACATTACCCTAATACCAAAGCCAAATAAAGACAACACAAGAAAGGAAAATTACAGACCAACTCTTTAATGAACGTAGATGCTAAAATCCTCAATGAAATGCTTGCTAATTGTATTCAACAACACATCAAATGAATTATATGCTATGACAAAGTGGGTTTCATCCCAGGTATGCAGGGATGTTTCAACATAAGAGAATCAATCAATGTAATACACCACATAAGCAGGTCAAAAGAAAAAAAAATCACATGATCTTCTCTATAGATGCAGAGAAAGCATTCGACAAAATACAGCACCTTTTCCTGATAAAAACACTGCAAAACATAGGCATAGAAGGAAACTTTCTGTACATGATAAAGGGTATATATAAAAAACTCACAGTTAACATCATATACAGTGGTGAAATTTTAAAAGCTTTCCCTTTAAGATTAGAAACAAGACAAGGATGCCCACTTTCACCACTCCTATTTAACATTGTGTTAGAAGTACTTGCTCAAGCACTAAGGCAAGAAAAAGATATAAAAGGCATCCACATTGGAAAGAAAGAAGTAAAAATTTCACTATTTGCAGACAACATGATACTATACATAGAAAGCCCTGAGAAATCTACAACAAAGCTTCTAGAACTTATAAATGAGTTCAGTAAAGTTGCAGGTTATAAGACCAATGTGCAAAAATCAGTAGCATTACTGTTCACAAACAACAAGCAATCTGAGGAGTAAATCAAGAAAAAAATATCATTTACAATAGTAACTAAAAGAATCAAATACCTAAGAATAAATTGAACTAAAGATGTAAATGACTTATACACAGAAAACTACACAGCACTGTTAAAGGAAATCAAAGAAGACTTAAATAAATGGAAGAATATTCCCTGTTCTTGGTGGAAGGACTAAACATCATTAAGATGTCTATCCTACACAAACTGATCTACAGATTTAATGCAATCCCAATAAAAATCAACACAGTAAATTTTTTACTGAATAGGAAAAACTAACTATGAAATTTATTTGGAAGGGCAAGAGGCACCAAATAGCCAAAGACATATTGAAAAAGAAAAATGAAATCAGAGGAATCACATTACCTGACTTTAAAACATACTACAAAAAGCACAGTGGTCAAAACTGCATGGTATTGGCACAAGGGTAGACATACTGACCAACGGAACCAAATTGAGGGTTCTGATATAGATCATCACATCTAAAGTCATCTGATATTCAACAAGGCCACCAAGCCCACTCAACTGGGAGAGAATGGCCTCTTCAATAAATGGTGCTTGGAGAACTGGATATCCATATCCAAAAGAATGAGAGAGGAACACCATCTAACACCTTAGACAAAAATCAACTCAAGATGGATCAAAGATCTAAATATAAGAGCCAAGACAACAAAGACTTTGGAAGATAATGTAGGGAAGCATCTACAGGACCTTGTCATAGGAAATAGTTTCATAAACTTCACACCGAAAGCATGAGCAGTGAAAGAAAAATAGTGTATTAGTCAGCCAAAGGGGTGCTAATGTGAAATACCAAAAATGGGTTGGTCTTTATAAAGGGCATTTATTTATTTGGCATTTATTTGGGGTAGAAGCCCACAGATACCAGGCCATAAAGCGTTAAGTTTCTTCTCTCACCACAGTCCATTGCCACGTGTTAGAGCAAGACAGCTGCCGATGATTGCCAGGGTTCAGGCTTCTTGGGTTCCTCTCTTCCCAGGGCTGCATTTCTCTCCAGGCTTAGCTCCTGTTTCCTCCACAAGGTCAGCTGTAGATGATCAGGCGAACGGCTCACTTCTCTTCTCCTGGGGCCTTCTTTCCAACATCAAAACTGCTTCTCAAAAACTGCTTCAACTCTGTTCTTGCCATGCCTTTTATATTTGATTCCCCACCCACCAAGGGGTGGGGCTCAATGCCCTACTGACGTGGCCCAGTCAAAGCCCCAATCATAACTCAATCATGCCCAGATTAACAGATCAGTTTACAAGCATGATCCAATTATATTTTTGGAATTCATAATTACATCAAATTGCCAAATGGCCACAAATAGATAAGTGGGATCTCCTCAAAATTGAGAACTTTTGCACCTCAAAGGACATTATCAAGAAAGTAAAAAGGCAGCCTATCCAATGGGAGATTATATTTGGCAACCATATATCTGATAGGAGCCTAATATCCAGCATATATAAAGAAATACTACACCTCAAAAATAAAAGGACAAACAACCCATTTAAAAAAATGGGCAAGTGACTTGAAAAGACACTTCTCCAAGGAAGAAATACAAATGGCTAAAAAGCACATGAAAAGATGCTCTACCTCACTAGCTATTAGGGAAATGAAAATCAAAACTACGGTGAGATACCATCTTACACCCATTAGACTGGCAGCTATTAAAAAAAACAGAGGACTATAAGTTTTGGAGATGATGTGGAGGAATGGGAGCCCTCATCCACTGCTGGTGGGAATGGAGAATGGTCCAGTCATTGTGGAGGACAGTTTGGCAGTTCAAAAAACAAACTATAGAACTATCATATGATCCAGCAATTCCACTGCCGGGTATATACCCAAAAGAATTGAAAGCAAGGACACGAACAGATATATGCACACCAATGTTCATAATGGCATTATTCACTAGTGCCAAAAGTTGAAATCAACCCAAATGCCCATCAACAGAAGAATGGATAAGCAAAATGTGGTACATACATACAATGGAATATTACTCAGCTGTAAGAAAGAATACAGTGCTAACACATGTCATAACATGGATGATACTTGAGGACATTAGGTTGAATGAAGCAAGCCAGGCATTGAAGGATAAACATTACATGACCTCACTGATATGAATTAATCAAATTGAACAGACTCAGAGAGCTATTGTCTGGAAGATAGGTTTACAGGAAATAGAAAGGGAGAAGAAGGTTGTGAGCCAACGCCATATGGACGAAATCTATGATAAGGTGGAAGTGTGTAGGTGGGCAGTGAAGGGATATGACAGGAGTGTAGTGATACTATTGGGTTGAGAGATACAGGTTTGATAGGGGGTTAGAGGAGGAGGGTGTGTTGGATGGTCCATGGAACTGGGGGGAGGGTTGGGGGAGGGACCAGATGAACACTGGGGATTGGTGTGTATGTGGTTGAAAGTACAAAGTTGGGAATGCTCTTATGGCAATATGACAAAGAAGGGTTACGGTTTAAGGTGTTGGATGGCCGGGGGCATTTGGGACAGGGCACACCTGGGGCAGGATTCTAGGGAGTGTGCGAGTGATCATTCTGTCATAATGTGTTGTATCAGTGGGTGGAAACTCGCATAATGAGTGGGAAGGAGTTGGACTCTGATCCTGGGGAGGACTGATATGTTCTGAAACAAAGTGATGGGAGTCTTTCGAGAGCATGGGCAGTTCCTAATAAGGGAGGACAAACCAGTGTGTCAAGACCTCAGTGTTCTTGCAAGTAACTATGAATCTTGTCATCCAAGGAGTGAAGCCGGGTGGTCACCATGAGCCCCAAGGGGTTGGGGGAGGGAGGAGTAGAATATATGGAACAGGGGATATTTAGTGGGCAATGGAAGTGTTCTACATCATCTTGCAATGATGGACACAGGCCATGTTAAATACCATCAAAATTTATAAAAGTATACGGTCTAAAATGTAAACCCTAATGTAAACCATTGACCATGGTTAGTAGCTATGTTTCACTATTTGTATGTCAGTTATAACAAATGTACCATCCAGATATAAAAAGGTATTAATATGGGAAGGGGAAAAAGGGAGAGAATGTTGGGTATATGGGAGTCCCCTGTATTCTGTATGTGACTTTACTGTGACCTAAAACTTCTTTGAAAAGAAAATGAAAAAAGGAAGACACTTGAGAATAAATGGAAGAAAATGTCACTGTACATACAGGACAATAGATATCACAGTAATAAAAGAGAAAATGTGAAAAGAAAATTTAAAATATTTTTCATTATTTTTTAATATCCCAATTTTTAAATTTTATTTATTTTTTAGTTAAAAAAATTTTTAAATGTATTTTATTTCTTATATTTAAACTATCATTATTATTTCATTTTCCTATTAATTCTATTTGGCTACTTTATTGGCTTCATTTTTAAAGAAGCTTTGGATCACAGAACGGTTACAACTGGGGCAGGAAGGATCATTGGTGTGGGGTGTCAGTGATTGTAAGTACATGGGAGGAAGTTCACCTGGGCACACATATAAGGTATATAAATGTGTTCAAATGGTCACGGGGCATTGTCACAGTGGGTGGAGATTCATATAAACTGAAAGAATATTGAATTCCCATCCTGGAAAGCTCTGCCACATTCTCTAGTGGAACAGCAATAATCCCCCAAATACAGGGGCAATGACTAGTGAAGGAGGATGGCCATTGATGATGGGCCCTTGATGTTGACTATGCTTATGAGCTTTTGCTCTTGAAATTGAAACTTAGCCTAGTGTTATAGGGTGCCTAAGTGTTACCTCCTGTTGCTCAAATATGGCCTCTCTCTGAGCCAAACTCAACATATAAATGCATTATCTTCCCCAAGCATGGGACATGACTCCTGGGGATGAGCCTCCCTGGCACTGAGGGATTACTACCAAGCATCAACTAGCAATGCAACTGGAAAAAGACCTCAAATAAAAGGGGGAAAAGGTCAAGACAAAAGAGTTTATATGGCTAAGAGGCTTCAAAGTGAGTCAGTAGGTCATCCCAGAGGTAACACTTATGCACATCTCAGCAGGATCTCATAGATTGACAAAGTAGATACTACCCCAAATAGTGGGGCTCCTGAGGGCTCTGGAGACACCCAATTCCTATGGTCAGGGCAGATAGATCCAGAGTTTTGTGCCTTGCTAGTGGGCCTTACTTTGGAGTGTGCTCCTGTAAGTGACAGAGTTGGACTCAGTAATGGCTTCCCTACACATGGCTCATCTGTCCCTTCTATTTGAGCCTATAGTTGGTACTGGAGTTGGCAAGTGTACATCCAAGAGATTTAAATCTTGGGTTGTCCATGTGGAACCTGGGCCCTGAGCCTTAGTGTAAGTTGCAACACCTACTCTCCCATTCATTGGACTCACCTAGGACAACTAACAAGTAGGTGAGAATGGACAACAACCATACGAAGAAAATGAGAGAGCCTACAGCTGCAAGCAAGAGAGTCCCATCCATTGGCTGTATAGGATCGAAGCCCCCTCTCAATCTTCAGGATTGGGGAATGAACTATGAACTAGAGTGGACTTACTGTTGGACTTACTGGTATTCTACTATAGACTTATTGTTCTTACATTCTGTCAATGGAAGAAATTACAACATTGATGTGGAAGCAGTGGCCACTGGAGGCTCTGAGGACAAGGAGAGAGAAAAACAGGTGTAATATGGGGGCATTTTCGGGACTTGGGAATCATCCTGGATGATATAGCAATGACAGATATAGGCCATTATATGTCTTCCCATAGCCTACAGAATTGTATGAGAGTGTAAACAAACATTGTAAACTATAATCCATGCTTAGTGGCAGTGCCCCAAAATGTGTTTATCAAATACAATGAATGTACTACACTAATAAAGGATGTTGTTTATGTGGGAAAATGTGGGCTGTATGGGGAGCGGGACATATGGGAATCCCTATATTTTTTATGTAAGTTTTATTTAATCTAAGTATATTAAAAAAATAAGAAATATATATTTAAAAACAAGCAAACAAACAAAATTTGTTTTTCCTGTTCATATTTTTGCTCTCAAGCAAAATATATTAATTTTTCATCATAACTTGTGCCATCAAATTTTCACTGCTACTCTACCTTTGCGTCCAACTCCCTCTACCATTCCACTCTATGCATGTGTGCTGGCCTACAAACCAAGATCCAGGATATTGTTCTTAGCATCTATGCATTTCCTTTTTATGCTGCTCAGGTCCCCACATGCACCTCATTGTTACATGTTTAAGGGTTCTCATGTTGGCTACAAATTCCCATTCATTTATTCATTCATTCAACAAATATATATTGAGTATTGGCTATAAGCCAAGTTTGGGGCTGAAAGTTGGGGAGACAGAGGAGGAAAGAAGAGGCAGACCCTTGGGCTTAAAGAGCTTGCAGTTTAGTGGAAGAGAAGACAATAAAACAAGTAGACAAACAAATCTTAGTTAAATTTATAATCTATTATTTGAAGGAAATACATGGTTTGCAATGGTAGAGAGTAATCATCAGCAGTGGATAGATGTCCTGGGGAAATTTCTTTCTTGACTGGATTGTCAAGGAAGACCTTTTTGAAGATAAGATAGAGCCCACCATGCAAAGAGCTGTAGAGAGAAAGGTTTGGCAAGGGGACACATTCCATGAATGTTTGAAAATTTGAAAGGAGACCATAGTAAGTGAGGGATAGAGAGAGAAGAAGAGCTTGGAGTCTTTGAAAAGGAACAGATAAGGAGATTCAATTTTATTCTAGATGCATTGAGAAGTCATTCCATGGTTTTAAGGAAAAGAGAAACAATGTCATTTATGGTTTCAAAACGTGACTGTGGCTGCTCTTGGGAGAATAGTTTTGAAGATAGGCAAGAATGATGGCAGGGAAACCTTGAGAGACTGATATATTGGTCCAGGAGAGAGGTGATTTGGGCTTGCTCTATGATGGTGGTAGGAAAGAGGGAGAAATTGAGCAGCCTACCAGTCCTTGAGGTAAAAGACACTTTGAGACAAGATGCTATAGGTTTCAACTTGTTCCCCATACTTTCAAGGGTGTGGAAGTAAAGACAGGATTGTAGGGCAGACCTAGAGTCACAGGGTAAGGAAGAGGGCATTCCTCTGGATCTCTAGTTAGTGTCGTTATTCATTCCTTCCACAAATATTTACTGAATGCTTATAAGTGCCAAACATGAGTCCAAGTACTGAAGTTGTAATTTTATAAGGGAAAAACCTAGTCACTGCTGTCTTGAAATTTGTGGTCTAGTGGGAGAAACAGACAAGTAAACAGATAATTATAACACAGTGTGAGGATGGTAGAGAAATTTTAGGTATCACAAAGGTAACAAATTCGTGCAAGAGCAAGAAAACCTTGCTAAGAGTAGAATTTAAACTGAGATATCAAGGATGATTAGAAGCTAAGAGATTAAAAAAAGGAGGAGGGAATAATTTATGCTAAATGTTAGAAAGAGCTGCAGTGAAAATGAAAACGGAGAGACAAGGAAGGTAGAGCATCTTTTCAGTCTGCAATGATCTAGAAAGCTGTCATTCCCAACACCACAGAAGCCCAAAATAACAATGCCATTTGTGTCTTAGGAAAAGCTAAGGCTTCCCTGACTCAGGAAACTGGCCTTCCACTAGAGAGCTGCCTCCATAAAGCCCACTAACTTTTTAATCAGAAACAAAAAAGTTTAAACTGAAGATATCTAAGAGACATGCACATATTCAAGTATGATTATGAAGAAATTCAATACATAAAATGATACCAGATGTATTCCTATTTTAACAAGGAACTCAAGTTGGAGGGAGTGCATAGCATTAAAAAAGAAGAAAGGGGCATAAAGGGGAAGATACAGACTCCTTACTAGGTCAATAGCACTTTCAATTTAGCATTAATCAATGATGAATTGAAAGTAGTATTAATATCTTGGTTCTAGGGGCAATGTCTTTCCTTGTTTAGTGACTAATACCCCTCTGCTTTGTATGTTTGGTCTAGACAGTTGGTTAGTTCTTTCATTCCATTCCTTGTTTTCCCATTTTCTTAACTTGCCCAGGAGCCCAGTTCTGGTTTTGCTGATTCTCCCAGAGGCAGTCATTCCCCAACAAAATCCAGTCTCCTGGGTGCCCAGGCTTCTCTAAGGCCAACTCCCTATTTATCTTATTATTACAACATTATCTGACATTATTTGCTTTATCTTTTTGCCAGGAAACCCAATTAAACAACTGCTAGTCTTCATCAGTGCTGATGAACTGCTTTCTTGCCTGCTTGGATCACCCCCACATTCCTGACACTGGTCACCATTCCCCAGATTCATGTTTCTCTGGATCACCTCAATTGCTTGCTTCTGCACACACCCAGCCTCCTGCTCATCCAGTGGGTGTGTCTAAGTCTCTGTTGTCCTGGTCTCTTCAGTCTGATCCATCCTACTATGCACCTGTATTAGTCAGGGTTCTCCAGGGAAACAGAACTGACAAGAGATATATGAGATTTTTATCTCATACAACTGTGGGGACGGGCAAGTTCAAATTCCTTAGGGAAGGCTGCAAGATGGAAACTCAGATAAAGGTTTTTGATGAATTCCCCAGGAGAAGCTGGCTGGCTAAAGTAGAGATGGAAATTCTCTCTTCTGACTGCTGAAATCATCACTACTTCTTTTAAGGCCTTTAATTGATTGAATGAGACTTATCACAGTGTTGAAGGCAATGTCCTCAGTTGATTGTAGATGTAATCAGCCATAGATGCAGTCAAAATACTGATGATGAAAGTACATGAAATATCCTCATAGTAACAATCAGGCAAGTGCTTGACCAAACAACTGGACACCATAACCGGGCCAAGTTGACACATGAACTTAACCATCACATAAATTGATACTTGTTATTCATTACCAATATTATCCTCCAGCTTTCCTCCTACTAACATTAATCTTCCTAGATTACTCCTTTCAGCCATAATTACATCCATAAATCAACAGTGTTTGTTACATTCATTATAATGTGTTACCAAGTCCAACGATTACCACATATTTGTATTTGACCTTATTAAACATTCTACATATGTATGTGTGCATAACAATGATTTTGGCAATACATGAGGATTGTGGTTAATAATATAAATACAGGAATGTTCTTCTACTATATTAATTCTAAAGGCAAAAAAATGAATATGGGGCTTGGTTTTAGGAGATATGAATATGATTAAACATTTTTCTCTTTTTCTATTTTTCTATTTTTTCATTTATAAGGATACTTTGATTATGTCATTTAACTAATCTGTGTTCATCTGTGTATCTTTCTGAACAAATGAATTAGTAGTTGGAACTAGATGAGGTAAAAGTGCCTGAAAAAGAACTTTTTAGAAGTAATATTTCTATAACTTGTTGAGCTGCCTTTTTCTGTTCTTTTATTTTTTTGAATTTGAAATGAAGTTCTTTAAAAAATTGATACTTAATTTTAGTCAGAAACGTGTAATACATTCTGTGGTAGGTTGAATTATGTAACCCAGAAAAAAAAAACATGTTCTTAATCCTAACTCATTCCTGTGGATATGAATCCATTGTAAATAGGACCATTTGAAGATGTTTTTTTTAGTCAAGGTATTGCCCAAATGAATGAGATTGGGACTTAATCCTATTACTGGAGGTTTTATGAGGAGAAAGTCTTGTGTAAGAGTAAAAGCAATAAGTCAAAGGAAACTGGAAGAGAAGGGAGAGGATATTGCCATGTGCATTGCTGTGTGATGGAAAAATCAAGAGCTCAAGGATCACCAGCAGTCAGCTGCAGAACACTGCAGTCTTTTGGAGAGAAAGTATTACCTTGCTAATTCCTCAGTTTTGGACTTCTTTAGCCTCAAAACCATGAACCAATAAGTTCCTGTTGTTTAAGCCAACCAATTGTGTGGTATTTGTCATAGTAGCTGGGGAACTAAGACACATTCCCCTGGTAGAAGTAAAATGGAGACGTGAGTAAGAGAAATTGTTACCTGGAAGTGGAATTAGATATATATGTTTAACAAGATTAAACTTGGTTGGCCAAAGGGCCAAGTGTTCCCAAATTTATACTTTTTTCCCACTAGCTGGAAAGTTTGCTATAATGAAAAAATCACATTATTCTTAAGAAGAAGGTGTTATAGGCATAACACCAAGCTATAACTCAAGGCACAAGATCAATTTTCTAACTCTGCTTTTGATTGACTCTGCACTTTACAAGGTATTCAGACCTCCTTTCCACATATAAAGTGGAAAAAATACTGACTAATGTGGACACCAAGGATAGTTTGATAATGTCTAAAAAGTTGCATATACAGAGAAGTTATCAACATAAAATTAATATTAACATTTACAACATTTTTAAATAAAAAGAAGTGGACATTTTTGAACAAGTCTATTTTTCACTTGTTCTGTTAAAAATTGTCACATGCAGCACCCACAAATAATTTTATTAAAAAACTACCATTTGAAATGTTGTGAGTTCACTAAGGGGGAGTTGAGTTGTGTGACAATATTGTGTGCAAAATATGAACATGTTTTCAATTTGAAACTGGCTTGAAAAATGACATTAGTAACTTTTCCCGTGGCCTAAAATATTTCATCAACATGAATTAGAGCTAAATTTTACAAAATGCTCTGAGTCTGCCAAGAAACACAAAGGAAGAACAATTAATAGAATTGCAAAGCCAAGGTAATTTGCTAATTTTAGTTTCTAAGTAAGTTTCTCAAGTTCCTTAATATGAAAAAAAAAAAAAAAAATACCTGAAAGGAATTGAAATAGGCTCACATGAAGTCTATAAAGTATATGGTAAAATAGTCTGATGGAACAAAATTTACCTAATAAGATACTTGCATTGGGATATTTTTGTGGAACTTTTTAATATAAAGATTATGCCACATTAGATATCGCAAAGAGATTTTTTTTTCTCCTAACATGAATCTATTCTAATCCAAATCTCAATTAAGGGCAACTGTATTTAACCCTATTACAACTGTTTCTATATTTTTTATAAATATATACATTGGTTTAAAGCTTATTAGCAAGTTGGCTGTTTTAGGATAGGTTTATGGATCTGTTGTTCCGTTTTGAGGTGTGTTGGGCTGAATCAGGAAGGGGGTCAGATAGGGAGGTTGGCTTGTCATCAGCCAGGGTAAGTTGTCATAAACTTTATTTTATTCCTTCCTCCAGAAGGCATTTGTCTCATCAGACTCAGGCTTTGCAAAAAGAGCAAAGCTTGTTGGGAATGCCAGTATACTAATATTCCCTCTGTTTCTCTTACATGGAATTACATAGTAATTTGGAAACTAAAGTAACAGAATGATTTGCGAAATACTGGAATTTGCAACTGAGGGAGGCCATATGGATGTCCCTCCTGGGTATCTTTTAAGTACAGCAGCAAGATTAATTATCTAGAGTGCTTATGGTAGCCCCATTGCAATCAGGAGGATAGATCATAATGGCCTTTCAGAGGGAATTGCTGCAACGGTTTTACTGTAGATGGCAGCTATCAGTGTCTATCACTATTTTTATTGTCATTCTCCCAATCACTACTCTATTAGGTTTTAATAAATATTTTCTTGATTTTAGGGAAATAGCAATTCATTTAAGTAAAGCTTTAAAAGGAAAATTCATAAAATAAAATCTGATTTTTCTTTTCTGAATTGACTTTTTATGTAGTTTTACTTTATTTATAGTTACCAAGTTTGTTCTTCAGTGGCTCAAGCCATAGCCACATACCAAGGAAATACCCTTGAAGATTTTGTGAATCAATGGGGTTTCAGTAACCATAGGTTTTTCTGTTTATCCACCCTCCAACACTAATCTGAGGAGTGGGTTATCATCTATTGAATACAATTTGTTTAAATTGAAATAAATTCATACTTTGGCCTTTATAGCAAGTCATAGCAAAAAGAAGTTTCAATTAATTTTTTAAGTTACCTTATTACAGAAATGTGAAATTCAAAATTCCCATTTAATTTATTTTTTTTATTCCTTCAAAAGGGTCATAGGAATTTATGTCTTGGCATTTTTGCCATCATTTTATGAATTTTCTTTCATCTATGACTTTATTTATAAAGAGGTTACTGAATCTCTAGAAGCCTTTATAAATATCTGTTCTTCCAGTATAAGTCAGAATTATTAGTTTAGCTATGAGGAAATTTGATAGATTTTGTGTGTATTTCAAAGGCAGAATGGGTAAAATGAGTTTTGTGTGGAATGGTAAAAAATATTATGCTTTACTTATTGACAAGGATATCATAGAGTTTATTTTTAAATAAACATTTTATTTTGCAATAATTTCAAGTTTTCACAAATGTTGCAAAGATAGTGCAGAGTTTCCTTATACCCCTTCCCCAGTTTCCCTCATTAATAACTTATATTACCTTGGTACACTTGGCAAAACTAAATAACCAATATCTGTACGTTACTGTTAACTAAATTCCAACCTCTATTTGGATTTCTCCAGTTTTTCCAGGTATTTCCTTTTTCTATTCCATGCTTCAGTCTAGGATACCATATTGCATTTATTAAAATAAAATGTTAAAACTAGGAATAAATGTCTACGTAATGGGTACAGTGTGTATGTGTAATGCCAAAACAGTAATACCAAATCTAAGTCAAAGTGAGCAAGAATGCCCCCTTCTGTTACTGTTTGTTACATAATTTGAAATTATTTCTCTGGCTTTTCTCATTTCATTCAGTTAAGTAAGAGTGAAGAAGAAACTGCACACATGGCTGACTCTCTGCCCTGAACCCTTTTCCACTCCTTTCACCCACCAAATGTTCAAACATTTTAAATTCTTTTTTTTTCAATTACCCATCCTCTGTAATGTATAGTCTTCAAGAAGGTTCTTGCTGAAGTATTCGTGTACTGCTCAAAAAGAGAATTAAGCCAGTCGCCTATGAAACAAAGTACAGGCAACTCACGTTAGTTCTTTTGTACTAAAAGACTTTTTTGGGGAAAAGAGTTTGATAACAGCTTCTGGAAATTTTTATTTTAAAAAACTCATTCTAGACAAGTTCTAAATCATTTTCTGTCATTGCTACCACAATATACACTGATATAGAGGTTACTTTGCTCCCTAATATATTTTCTGGAATGGCTATAACCCCTTGGCCTCGACACCAGATACCAGAGGCATCTGGAAATGTGTTGAGGCGGTCTGACAGCTGTGAAGAGGCTTTTTTTGTACTGAGTTTTGTGAAAAAGGCTGATCCACCAACAAAGTCTTAAACTGAGGTGACAGTGGAAGGAGCCAATTCTGCAAAGAGAATTACTTTGCCAGCTATCAGAGAGCATCCTTAGAAGCAGCTATTTCAATTTTGAGATTGATTTTCTGACAAATAAATCTTCAGATTTAAAAATAAAGATTTAAAGACATATCTTATTTTGAAACGTATAAAGAAATCTTTAAGAAGCTTAAATTAATTTTACCTGATTGGAAGAAGCAGTTTGCCATAAGAGAGAATAAATATTATGTTTGCAGGATCACATGAGAAAGCTTTTATAGTCAATTCCCATTATTTGAATAGTTGTGTTCCACAAAGTCACGATGAACATTGAATTAGGAAATATGGAGCCATTGTTTCGAGAAGAAATACAGGGTTGGGAATCTGCAAGCCTCTGGTCACAAAGTTTTATCAACCAATCAATAAATAATCTTGTTTAATGCATGTTCCTGTTTAGAGACACGTTATTTAATATATATTGCTGATTTCGTTGACATTGAACTTGTTGTTCAATGTCTACAGCACTGTAACTCATGCCTGAGCAAAGCTTATCTAACACACATATTTTCTCCTTATTGCACACCACAGCCTTCTTGTGCTTAGGAACACAAGACAGCACTACACTTGGGGACCATTTTGAACAGCGAAATCACCAACAAAAGAGCACAAAAATGCAAAAAATAAAAAACGCGTGGTACCAAGTACACTGCGAAAAGGGCACGTCTACAGTATGAGAGGTGAAATAAGAAGACAGAATGATGCCTTGTTTCAACCTCAATTGGAAACGGGCGTGTTGGGTGACAACTTTTTCACAGTTCTATACACGTTCACTAATGACCACAAAAGTGCCACAAGTATTGATTTTGGGGATACAAATGAATTTTAGACAAATTTGCAAATGTAGAATGTGCAACGGATGAAGATTGACTATAATGTATCTATTAGTGTTTAATGCTGTCATCATAAATTACCACAAAGTGAGTAGCTTAAAACAACAGAAATTTATTCTCTCTCAGTTCAGGAAGCTAGAAGTCCAACATCGAGATGTTGGCAGGGTTGGTTCTTTCTGGAGGCTCTGAGGGAGAAACTGTCCCATGTCCCTCTCCTAGCTTCTTGCCAGCAATCCTTGGTATTCCTTGTCTTGTAGCTGCATCACTCCAATCTGTGTATCTGTCTTTATGTGGCCTTCTTCTCTGTGTCTCTGTGTGTACTCTCCTCTTCTTATAAGGACAACTGTCATTGGGTTTAGACCCCACCCTAATTCAGGATGATCTCATCTTGATCCTTAACTAGTTACATCTGCAAAGACCCTGTTTCCAAAAAAGGTTACATTCTGAGATTCTGGATAGACATGAATTTTGGGGGGACATTACTCAAACCACTACAATGTATATACTACTTCTGAATTATTCAACAACTTTCCTCTGTATATCTTGAATGCAGTTGTTTGGAATGATAACATCTTCTCATATAAAAAATATGTATGGGAGATTTTAGAGGAATATACTCTGGTTATATTGTATTTCTCTAAAAGCTGCAATTTTATGCATTTTAGATAGAGCTATTAGACTATAGCCTTGTCTTATTGAATTCATGTTGAGCTATGTGGTTATTTCAAAACCTCTTTTATTCTTGGTCTCTTTACTACCCACTCTAGCAACTTATTTCTGCTTGCTTCCAACTTGGATCTTAAATTTGCCCATATTCTGAGACCAGCTCCTGTTTTTGGATTGACATGTATAGAGAACACCTGGCCCAGAGTCATTGGCATTGTATCAAGTTCTGATTTCTTGGTATTCTGACCCTTTCTTGGCTAGTATGCTGTCTGGGTCCTTGATACTATGTTGGCCAGGCTTATTACCTGAGTAACTGCCCCCTCTTGCTTAAAATGTATATTCACCAACTACTACCAGATTCTGAACTGAGAGAATAGCTTATCCTTTTACCCTACACTGAGCTAACTGAACTCTACCCTTTGCCTGTCTGATCCTATGTACTACCTTGTTCTTTGGACTCTAACCTCTTTATTCATATGTTTGAGAAAAACTAGTTGAATTTCTGATCTTGCCTTTCTTAGTGCTCATATCTGTTTTGAGTTAGGCACTGGGTAGATGCTGGGGGAAGAAGAAAAAGATCTAGTTCTTGCTTTCTTGTAGTTCTGACTGGTAGGCATTACACAAATGCTAGCAGATTATTTCCTGAATGCGTAGTGTGAGCTCAGGGAGTTTCCTGGGTAAACGATACCTGAGTTGAGTCTTGAAAAATAAGTACAAATTAACCAGGCTTTGGGGACAATTCTGGCCCCTGGGTCATATAAGCAAAGGGACAGAGGTGTGCAACAATCTGATGTGCAGGTGTATGGAAAGTGCTGTTATTACTAGAGTGTATTTAACAAGATTTGTTTATTATCTTCCATGACATGTTGTGACACAGTAGTTGCAGATAAATCAATATGGCAGGACTCCAGTGAAATTAATTTGTTACAAGATCAAGGGATTTAGTAAATAGAAAGTACTGATCTCTATCTTGAGTCCTGGTTCAATTAATTTGTTGTGCTCCAGGTGAAAATTGTGGTGAAATAAGAATCATCCTAGGGAAGCGGGTGTGGCTCAGTGGATAGAGCCCCCGTTTACCATATGGGAGGCCCGGGATCGCGTCCTGAGGCCTCCGCACGGCGCCGTGGGCTGATGCGGCAAGACCTCACAGCAAGGGGGAGATAAGCAGACACAGAGAAGACACGCAGCAAATGGACACAGCAGCACAAGCAGCAAGGGGGGGGGAATAAATAAAAAAATAAAATAAAATAAATAAATCTTTAAAAAAAAAGAATCATCCTAGAGAGACAATTTTGTTCCTCACCATGGTACCAACTCACTGATGTAATCAAGGTTCAAATAATGTTCATGGGGATCTGCTATGAATCCAGATCTCATCATGACCAGTAGAACACATTTGCAGAAGAAAGTATTTGGTCCTTCCCTTTATTGAGCCTAAGACCTTACTAAGGCAGAGTAGCCTAATCAATATTTTAGAATGGATTAGCTTCTACTCACTGATATCAATTTTTATTGTGTTGGACACTGTGAGAGAGGCAAATAAGACACAGCCACTGCCCTCAAAAATGTTAGATGAAATAACAGCAAATTATAGAAGATAATGTAATTTAGTCCTAAACTTTGTAGTTCAAGTATGTGATGGAAAATTTCCTGGCTGGAGTTAAGTGACATGCATTCTTTGCAACACTTGTCATCATGGTGTGTTCCAGCCACTTCATCTGTAAAATGTGTGGGTTTAATTGATATCTAAGGTCTTTCCCAGCTTTAAAATGCAACGGTTTAAGAAAGTTTGAGAAATTTGGTCCTGGGTCTGGCTATCCCAGTGTGTGCATAGATTCCTGTGTGTCTGTAAGGAGCTCCATCACACTGTGAGCATCAGATCTAGCACCTCTCCCTTCTAATGTAAGTAATGAGACAAGACTGTTGATATATGATGAAGGAGAGAAAGAAAGGAGAAAAATTGTATATATATGAGTCAAATCGTATAGATGGGATGTTGTTTGGATTTAGATACCAGTGATCATGTGAAATATATTTCTCAGCTTGTGGCACAATATCATGATTCTCTATATAAAGATCCTCTTATATTTTATTACTTCCTTTTCTTCTTCTCTTCTGTTCCCATTTCCCACAATTTTTCCCTCCCTTCTCCCCATAGGCAAATGAATAGAGCATTTTGTTTTCAATCACTCTTCCCATATGTGTATTGCAGTTTTGTGTGCTTGCATTTTTAATTTAGGCAAATGGTATTGCATTATTAATTACCTTCTGTTTCAAATCCCCTCATGGTCCTATATGTATACAATTAATTTATGTTATTTGTACTTCTAATCTGTTGCTTAATTCAATGTGTATATTCACCATATTTTTCCTATCCACTCTTCCAGTGATGGATACTCAGATTGTCATCAACTTCCTACCTCCCACAATTAAATGGAAATAAGCATCCTCATACAGGTCCTACATGGGATATGCATGTGTGTGTGTGTGTGTGTGTGTGTGTGTATAGATAAGAAACTGATGGGTTGTGAAGAATGTGTATATAAATAAGTGCTCCCACATAGTTCTCCAGGAAAGCCGCACCAGTCTGTACAAGGGTCCCCATACCTCCATCATCCTGTCTTGTCATTATCAGCTCTCTGCTTTTTGCCAGTCTAACAGGTATAAAGTGCCATCTCATTGTTTCTATAGGGCAGGGGCAGACAAAGGAGTGACAATAGCTAAACGTACTGTCTCTTGTTCCATGAGGATCTCCCTTGTCTCATTCTTTTGTGGCCACTAAGATGGACATGGGGGCAGGGAAGATTCTCCTACTCTTGTTCCTGTCCCTTCAATACCTTACTTCAAGTTATTATGATTTGGAGGGTGTGGCACTGTTTGCCATGCTTCTGTCACTCTAGTAATACTACAACCCCCTTAAAACCTCTATGGCTGCACAATTCTTTCCTGGGGACATAGGCTAGCAAGCAAAGCCAGAAATTTTGAAGAGTCCTGGCCTTTGAGCTTGGACCTTGGGAAGTCTGCTTCTCTGCCATCAGCCTCAGTGTTCTGTGTTCCTGCAGCACAGCTTAACTGTTTTCTTTGGATGCCTCTGTGTGCTAAACATCCTCAGGTGGAGAGTGTTGACTGGATGAGCATTTACAAGTGGAAATTCTAGTTCTTTTCTTTCTCAATTCAGGAATAACACCCAGTTTTCTTCTACTTCATTGAAGTAAAACATTCATCAGGAAAGAGAAAATAGAATTCTGTTTCAAGGATGGATCAATGGTTTTGTAAACAGGGAGTCTGAGTCTGGAATAATATTATTTGATGCTTGGACCTATTTTGTGGAGTCAAGTTTCATAAGTATAAGTTTGGAATATCAGAAAATTGTGGAAGGAAACCACTCAGATTTTCATTTAGGAATTAGAATTTATCTTTTTCCTTTATTGAGAGTTAAGCTGCTTTCTATTTATTTTGCTTTTGTGATCCAAAGAGGTTTGAAAAGACTCTGTGACCATTGCAAATGTTTGAGAGTGAGAAATTATTCCTCAGCAACTGCCTACATCAATTCCGTATTCAGCTTTCAAAAAAGATAATGCTTTGTAATCATTCTATAATTATTGCAGATACCAGGGCTGGATAAGCCCATGCATTCTTAGCTATAATGTATCATCCATAAATGGTATGCTCAAAGATGAGCTCGGAATGACTGTCCTTCACAAATCATTGCATAAATGGACTTTTGGTAATTTGATTAACTCTGGTTGATATTTGGAACTTACTCTTCTACCTAAAATACTGACCTGTCCATGTTTATTTCCCAGGTGAAACCCTAACATCTTTGGTTCATGCTGGGGCCAAACTGATTATGTAACTTCCTGTTTCTGACAACAGCCCGTTTTGTTATGTTACCAACAGCAAGGCCTGCTCTGTTTTGTCAGGGGAAGGTTTTCTCTAAAAGACCTACTTAAGTTTCTGTTCAGAAGTGAGGGATTGAAGTTATGGTTAAGAGAGGGAAAAGTTGATTTTGGCCTAAATTAGCTTATGCTGCCACATACAATTTTATATATTTATATAGCTACTTCCCTTACTCTTTATCCTCTAAAGCCCCTTGCCCTTGCTTTTTCTATCAAATAAAAATAATAACATCTGTTTTATGCCTAGAATTGATACAAGTCATTTCATGTGCAATATCTCATTTAATTCCAACCATTCTTGACATGTTCATGAACATATCCAAACAATTAAAATTTTTAAGGATTAAGGATGAAGAGTGCAATCACTCAAGTTTTACTGACTGGATGCTAAACATCTGGCACCAGGACTAACCCTTGGAAAAATAATAAGGTGGACAAAGTTTGTCTTCAGCATTCTCCCACCTTGCTCAGCATTTCTTTTCTTGATCCAGCCAATCTGGGTCTTTCTGGCATAGTCAAACATACTCAGTGAATTCATCGCCTCCAGATGCCGAGGATTCACTCTGAAGCAAGCCTCTCCAAGGCAGCCCACTTCTTGTTTGTTTTCTTTCCCTCCTAGTCATCAAAATTTATACACCCAATATTTTCTCTCTTTTAACCTCTTTTCTGCTCATGGTTTATTGCAATGAATTCTCTAAGGGGTTGTCTTAGTTTTCCAGGTTGCAATGACAAATACCACACCACAGATTGCTAAACACTTTGAATTTATTGGTTCACTGTTTTGAGGCTAGGAGTAGTACTAAACTGATAAAAACTGAGGCATCAGTGAAGCCAAATCCGTAACATTCTGGTCCTCACTTGACGGCAGTGCTTGGGGTTTCCTGGCTTGCACCTCTGCCTTGTGTCACACGGCCATGTCCTCTCCTTTCTCTTCTAGGTTTTGTTGACTTCTGGCTCCTTCTCTTACTATGTTTGAATTTCTTCTGCTTATAAAAGACTCTAATAATTAGGATTAAGATTAACCCTCATTCATTTGGGCCAAACCTTAACTGAAAATAACATCTTCAAGAGATCCTATTTACAATAAGTTCAAACCCATAGGGATGCAAGTTAAAATTAAGAGCATGTCTATATTGGGGTACATAATTCAATCTACCACAGGGTAGTTGCATCTTGTATGGGAAATCCCTCAGACAATGTCTTAACCTAAAGAAATGAACCAGTGATGATATATTTTCAGATATAGTGACAGATAAAATTTAGGAATAGAGAGTCCTTCCTCAAATCACAGCAGGTAGGTGACAGTCAATTCCAACTAATATGAAGCAGGCCCTTTCTGGAAGGCACAATATTTATAAAATACCTGCAGAGTCAATGACTTTTATTTTCAAGTACATCTTTGGATGTCCTACAGACTGAGATTATAAGCTTGTTACTCATCATTTTTTTGTTTGATCATAAGCTCCCAAGATACATGCTGTGCACTGTGTAAATCATTGCCACTGGCAAACAAGAGTTTAATTGTTGCTTTTTGAAGATGATAATGACAGTAACAGATTACTAAATCTCTCTATTAAGGAAAGGTAAATTGCTCACATAAGGAGAAAACATGTATTTACATTTGTAATTCCTTCCCAGAATGTTACTTAAACTATTTGAAAGGAATTTATAGAGCACCTAGTCCAAACTCCCTTGCTAGGTGGAGGAGGAAATTGAGACACAAATGAGCTAATTTATTTGTCTTAAGTGTCACAAAAGAAGTAGAAGAGGGACTGGCACTGGAATAGAATCGAGGTTTCCTGACTCTACATTTAGAATTTATTCCACAGTCCTATTTTGCTGCCTGTCATCAACCACAATAGTAGCTTGGGATTGAGGAGTGGCATTTCTCCCACAGGCCCGCTTGCCTACACCGGGGCTCTGGGCTGGCTACGTCCTGCTTCAGCTACAATCCACACCACCTCCATCCTCACCTCCTGAACCATTTCAACTTGATTTCCTTCCTTATGCTCTTAGTACATTTTTCAAAAAGTTTCCTAGGTTGCTTGAGCAAATACCATGAAAGGGGGTGGCTTAAAGAGGGGGAATGTATTTGCTCACTGTTTTGAGGCCAGGAAAATGTTCAAATCCAGGCATCATCAAAGCAATACTTTCTCCCTGAAGACTGGCATTTTGGGGCTGGCTGCTGGTGATCCTTGGTTGCTCTGCCACATGGGAAGGCCCTGGGTTATTTCTCCTGGTCTCTTCCTTCTCTTCTGGGTTCTGTTTCAGCTTCTTGCCTCCTGTGGCTTTCTCTCTGTCTGAATTTCATTCTTTTATACAGGACTTCAGTGGTAGGATTAAGACCCATCCTGATTGGTGTGGATCAAACCTTAACTGAAGTTAAGGTCCTATTTACAATGGGTTCACACCCACAGGAATAGATTAGATTTAAGCCCGTGAGAGAGAATTTTAGCTCTGCCAGTTACGTGCTGGACTAAAGAGATGCCTCATGCCATGAGACTTTTGAGTAAAAGTCTTAACCTCTGTTGGCCTTTGTATAGCTCACCTGCAAAGTTGGAAGAGGAACACTTATCTGTAGTGTTATGAGGAAGAGGCTAAGTGTGTTACGTGCCTCATGCAGTGTTTACATCAATAGGTGCTCATATATAGTCATCCTCATCACCACTATTATTCACGGTTAAAGGAAAAAAGGCTCCGAATCCATTTAGTGTCAATTTATTGAATTGGTGTCTGATGAAGTGATTTGTTTTCCTAACTCAAATGCCTCCGTGGCATGTGCTTCAGCAGAGTGGCCAGTTTCGAGGACAATTCCTTGTGACAGCGTTTCATTTTTACAGTGTTTACAGGAGGGCAGCCAGCCAGGAAGCCAGATCAGGGCAGATGCCAGACACAGGCGATATAGGAAATGTGCATAAAATTATTACCACAAACTGCCTTCAAAGAATTGTTCTGATTGTCTAAAAATATACAAATAGAACTAACTGTAATTATTTCATTCTTTTGAGGATTTCCTCCCTGTTTCTGTCAATGTTTAAAAAACCACTGACAAAAAAACACACAAAAACCCCAAAACGAAACTGAAAACTTTTGCCAAAACTCTTTATATGTATGTATTTAGCTGGTCAAATGTGGTGGAAAATTACCTCTAGGATTTTGAGAACCAGCCCGTCAACCTTATGTAGAGTGTTAGCATTGTCATAGTTTACATATAATAAAGCCCATTGCTTTTCCTATCTTTGAGCAGTATACACACAGATTTTTATATTTCTGTATTTTATATAGCAGATAATATAAATATTCTGGAAAACAAGTCTGCATTCTTTTTAGATTTAGGCTCACACAAAAGCTTGTTTCCAATCCTAGGCATGAGGAACTGGTACTCAAGTGATTTCTGTTCTGCTTTTCTTGGATGCTATTACTTTGGAGTTATCTATTACCTACAAGATTGATTGTTTCTCACATACTATTGAAATAGATCAATTCTTGATGGAGGCAGAGCTGGCTCAATGTTATCCTGGAGGTATCTGATCTAGTGGCACAGATCCTGTGGTTTGTCCTCCCTGACTACCAACTTCATTACATATCTTTGTAGTAGATAGTTCAGTAAAATTAAGAAGATATCTGACTGGACTTCTTACTGAGTGGGGGACATAAATTATGTGTAAGGGCCGCTTTTCTGCTCACCCAAAAGAGTTTTATAGTTACAGGTACATGAAACCAGTGAACTCAAGATCCTTGCTTACAATTCATTTCACTGCTTTAAAAAGAAAAATGCTGTCAGAAACATACTCAAATTGCTCCTCCATACAGCTTCTGAAACTATTAGACAAGGTAAAGCAGATGAATGAGGACTTCTAAGCTTTTTTTTCATCATGAATGTTGCCTAATATAATATTGTAAACTGTAATGTAGTAGTTTGAAAATGGAAATCTAGTGAGTAAACTAAGATTTCCTAGCCCTTGTCTACAAACTGAAAGAAACAGAGAGCGTTATTATTTTTTTCTAGTCCATTTGCAAAAGTCTATCCATTTTGTATGGCATAGTGAAAAGAAATAAGCTCTTGGCAATCAGAAGAAATATAGTAGTAGAGAATTCAAGGAGGATCAAGTCACTCTCCTTTGAATATCAATTTCCTTCATGAAACTTATATGAGGCTGGCACACATGTTTAGGAAAAACAATCAACATTGGCTTAAGAATCTAGGCTGGCATGATCAGTAAGCTTAAAAGCACAAGATTATTGCAGAGTAAACCTCTTTATTTTGTTTTGCAGGGTGAATTTCAATAAAAAATGATTTTTCCTGCCATTTTACTCTTATCGCTACCATTGGAAATAGGTAAAGAAGAACAGTCATTTTATTCTCATCAGGTTTTTGCAATTTGTAGTAGTGAATCTGTTCCTTTCTGGATGTACAGGATATCTTAACTTTGGGAATCCTAAAATGAAAATATAAATTATATAGTACAGGAAATGTAGGTTAGTCTCAATTTGTCATGTATATAATGCAACCTTCAGCTTAGTATCTCAAAATTAATTTGGAATGAAATTATTTGACTCATTCACTAAATTTGGATTGACTCTCATGTTTTTATTATATGATCTACTCACTCATTTAACAGATATTCACTGAGCACTTACTGTTTGAAAGTCTTTTAAGGAGCTTCTATTCTACATTTACTTACTCCCGTTTATCCGCATATTTTCCTAAGAAACATAATCATCTGATGGCCCTCCATGTATATGTTTGACCATTTTTGACCTACAAAAATGGACATTTCACACAGTTCAAATATTTATGTGTGTGTGTGTGTATATATATATATATATATATATATATGTCTATGTATTCACAACTGTTACACAAAAAGAGGACCAATAAAGGACTTTGTTTCTCAGTCATTATGCATCAAGAGCTTAAAAATGGCAGCTGTTTGTATTAACCTAAATATAAATGTTAACTTTATCTGGAGTGATGGGAGACACGTATTGAATCTACTATAAAGCCATCCATCATATTTTGTCCAATAGTTACAAATTTCCTGTCTTCAAAGTATTTTTTTTATCAAAGTAGTTACCAAGTAGCAAAGTAGCTTGCCTTTCCCCTACTTCTTTTTAGGATATCTCATGGAATATCAAAACAGCAAGGCAAGAGGAAGAGGAAAAAAAGGTCAGGAACCTGAAAGTCAGCCTGGGAACAATTTGGAATAGACACAGTGGTTTCCCTTGTGAAAGGGAACTATATTACCATATATCTTTCTATATGATTTATCATAATTACAAAGTGCCCAGGAAGAACTTAAGCTGTTTATATCTTTTCAGTGAGAAAAATGATGCTATAAAGTAAATCTACAAAATCTTCCATCTAATTTGTTACCTAAACTAACATACTACCTATACCTTCATTTAGCAATTACTTTTCTGACCTATTTCTTTTCTTTTTGTAAGACTACATTTAAGAGATCCTGAATAGAAATATTTGGAATCTTCACTGTGTATCTGCCTCACCTGATATTTAGTGACATAGAATTTCAGAGCCTAAGAAGGACATTGTAAAGATTCTATCTTCTCCCCTCTCCACCATTCCTTTCTTAAGAGTAGTTTTAATTTTGTAAAAGGAGGGAGGCTGCCAAAATATTTTTTAAAAAGTTTAAGAAATACTTTATTAAGGAATTTTCAAAGCTCCATAAAACTAAAGAGAATAGTAAAACAAGGACCCATTTATCTATCATTTTCAATAATTATGAACATCTTTCCAACACTGTTTCATTTATCCTGTGCCCCACCCCACCAAAACATACTTTTCCACCCTGGGTTAGGTTAACCAAGTTTCAGACAACATGTTATTTTATCCACCTCCAACCAATGAGAACAAGTTACTTTTATGTATAGAAGTACCATCCTATCTCACTTAACAGAATTAATAGCTAAAGTATTGAGTGAGCAAATTTCTGTGAATGTTTGAAAATTTCGCAGTTAAATTGTTTACTTCAAAATTCAAACAAGGACCACATCTTGTATTTGGTTATTGTTTCTTAGAATAATTTTTTTTCCCATAATTGTCCCTACTGCTATCCCTATTTTCCATGCCAATAAATTTTAGGACAAGTATGGGTCTTTTTTTTTTTTTTTA
>JAQZBX010033699.1:7072-25429 GCA_029593785.1 Cabassous unicinctus
CAGCTGTGGGCTGGAGGGCTCATTTCTTTCTGGGCTCAGCTGCTCTTGCCTCGTCACAAGGTCAGCTGTAAACTATCAGGTGAATGGCTCATCTCTCTTCCTGGGGCAGTAGGATCAAAGCTCTCTCCTCTGCCATGTCTATGGAGCTCTCTTCCTCTGTGTATGTTTTTCTCTCTGCCTTGTTGAGTGAGTGTCTATTTATATAGCCCACCAAGGGGACAGGGACTCAAGAATGCATGCCCTAATGACGTGGTTGAATCAAAGCCCTAATCTTGATTTAATCAAGTAAACGTAAAGCCTTTGAATTTAAATCAATCAAAGGGTATCATACCCAGAGGAACAGGCCTGTTTACAAATATAATCTGTCTTTTTGGCATTTATAAATAATCTCAAACTGCCACACAAGGAAATAGGCAGGGAGCTAGGGATAGTCAGGAATCTCTTAATCTTAATTGATGGTATATGAGGATGTTCTTTATTCTACAGGAGAGAGGTTTAGTAAATGGCCTAGATCTCAGTTCCCCCTTCATTCCCTTCATTAGGCACATCCAAGGTTAGAGACATCTGGAATGCAGGCTGGGACTGAGTAATTGGCTCCCATGTTAATTAAGAAATTAACAATCTTACCTGCCACATCAAGGGTCAACCAAAGCCTCCTGGTTGATGGTTCACACATGTCTTCAGGCCCCTTCTGTCTTCCCCTGGGGCAAGGCCCCAGCGATCTGTGGTGAGGCAGCTTGGGGCCAGGTTCCTCCTGATGTGGAGCCTGGACTCGGGTAACCCTGAAGTGACCAGTGCCTTTAACAGCAGCAGTTAAAAGGTGAGCCTGTCCTGGCCCTGTGCCCACCCCTCCTTACCTTCTCCGTCTTGGCGGTGTGGTCTCGATTGTTGAAAACTGAGAAGGCTGTTTCTAAGAGGGAGTTAATGGAAGTTTGGGGGCCCAGGGAAAGTTTCTGCAGCTTTCTATGGATATTCAAGGCAGACTGGAATTTCTAGGAGGATCTGTCCTTCTTTAGAGTTAGGATTTACCTTGGGGGTATTTTCATTTCCTCTCCCAGCTTTCTATGAAAGAAGCCTGGGTTTCTAGGTTCTGCCTCTGAGTAATTTCCCTGAGCTTATTTAAAATTGACTGATTTGATAGTGCGTTTCCTCATCCCCTGTAAGGAGACATGACCACGTGGTCTCTGGCTCTCAGATCTGTCTGTCCGCTCCTTCTCTCTTACACAGGCTTAACTGGAATTCAAGGTCCCATACAGAGCCCACTCTCAGCCACACTGTGGCCATGTGTGTGGCAGGAAAAGATTAGTCTCTTTCTTTTTATACTATCAGTAGGCAAGTTGTCCCAATTAGAAGCTGTCCATTATCCTAGGGGAGGATAAATGCATTTGTCAGCCTGGGTGGCATCCTACCGCTAATGTGGTTGAACGGATTGCTCACTGAGCCAGCATCCTGGAGGTTGGGAGCCCTGCTTGCTGTAGCCATATTCTGGGGATCAGAACCCTTACATATCTGAGCGTCCCCAGAGCCTTAGAGGTCTTGGAAGATATCTGGGTCTGGTTCCCAGACCTTAACTCCCAAGCTTGGCTTTCCTACTAGGAAAGGGACTGGCTAGGGACCTTTCTTTGGCCTACTTGGCAAAGGTCTTAGGAGATAGCCATGAGTGAGCACTTGTGGCCATTTCCATTTCCGCCGTTAAACCCGACATTAAAAGGCAATTAAGGGAAACAGATGTGGCTCAAGCAATTGGGCTTCCGTCTACCATATAGGACGTCCAGGGTTTGATTCCCGGGGCCTCCTGGTGAAAGGCAAGCAGGCCTGAGCAAAGTGCTGGCCCACGTGGAGTTCTGGTCCATGCAGAAGTGCTGGCCCGTGCAGAGAAGCTGATGCAGCAAGATGCAACAAAAAGAGACAAAGAGGAGAGACAATAAGAGACGCAGCAGACCAGGGAGCTGAGGTGGCGCACGAGATTGAGTGCCTCTCTCCCACTCTGGAATGTCTCAGGATCGGTTCCTGGTGCTGCCTAAAGAGAAGACAAGCAGACACAAAAGAACACACAGAGAGCAGACAACGAGTGGGGTGGGGGTGTGGGGGGGAGAAATAAATAAATAAAAATAAATCTTTAAAAAAAGGCAGTTAAGGGGAGTGGATGTTGCTCAAGTGGTTGACTGCCTGCTTCCTACATGGGCGATCCCGGGTTCTGTTCCTGGTGCCTCCTAAAAAACAAAAAAACACACAAGTAAACAAACAAACAAACAAAAAAACTAACTCAGGGTTGTCCCCGGCCTCGGTACCTAAAAAAAAATAGGCAATTAAGAAACAGAGACTGTTCTGCATCTTACAGGCGAACAGCCTCAGGGGCCCCAGAGGTAATGCATTAAGAGGAACTTCAGGGCCTCCTGGGGGCTGAGTAAGGAACAAAATTCCTGGCACAGACCAGGGTGAGGGTCTTGGGGCTTGAGGTCTTGCCAATCAGACAGACTTTAATTAAAAACTCACCAGTCCTTGGTGGGGTTCGGCGTGCACCACTTGCCTCTCTGTCTTCTGGCTTGGCTTGCCAAATAAAGTTACTGGATGGTTCTGGATTCTGGGTTTATGTGGAATAAAAGAATTTAAGGACATGCCATAGGGTAGACAAGAGAGTAAAGAGTTTATTAAGAAACAAGAAAATGGGAAAAATACATGGACTGAAAAATACATGGACTGTGGGCTTACTGCATGGTGAGTTGCATGCGTGGGACCCTGGGCCAGGGCTTTTAAAGTCTGTTTGCTGTTCTGATTGGTTGTCCCACCTGTCATTTCTCAGGGGGCCAATTGTGAGGCCTTTTGAGGATATTTGGGGCTTTCCCTCTTGTTCCAAATGAGAGTCTCATGGCTGGGATCTCACAGTCTTTCCAGCAGCCTTCTTCTCAGGAGATTTCTGGGTGGAGTCTCACGGCCATGTTGTCTGTTGGCTATGTTGTCTGTTGGCTATGTTGTCTGCCGGGCCAGCCACCTTCTCCCTTTCACTATACTAACCTGCCTCAGAGGCACCTCTTCTCAAATAAGTGGCCTAAAGAGCCCCGATTTGCTTCATCCTCCCACTGCCCCATTGGGTAAGAGGAATTAACTTTGCACTTTTCTCTCCCATTTGTTGGAGCCAACAGAGATTGTAGAAAGTGAGTGAGAAGAGAAGCTGTAAAACCATTTTATCATTAGATTATCTAAATATATGTAATTATAGATTAATGAGGTATTTTCTCTTTGATTGTCCCCTTCTTGAATTTTCTTCTATTTTTGGAAGATTTCATGTTTTAGGAAACCAACATAAAAGGGAAGATCTGAATGCTGATTCCTGTATTAGGCAGGGGAAAGATTGTCATTACCATCTGTAGTTCATTGTTATTAGTTTCCTCATTCTGTGCAATTAAGGATCAAAGGCTTTATTTAATGTCCTTGAACTCTGTTCCCTTACAAGGCAGCACATACTTCTGACTCTAGGCCACTGGGCCTTCTGTGTTCTTGTTAAATATATAGTGTCATAACGTGCACTCTGTTCTTTCGGCTAGTATAATCGTACCTACATTTCTGCTTTTAATAAGAATAACTGCCGCTAAAAATAGAATGGTTCTCCCATTAGTAGCAGAAGTTTACTGATGGTTGACACTCAACTGTTTGGTTCTCAAATCTAGGTTTCAGTCATATCCTTGGAAAAAACAAAACTGGATTTCATATTTTCTGTTTGCAAGGAAAGAAATATCTCTCTTCTTGTAAAGAAAAGTCATTCTTTTCCAAAAAAGTGGATACTATGTGCCAGTCAAGATGATAAGCCACTGGGTGGAAAAAAGAATTGCCTTTTAATAGTTAAAACAATTGCTGATAATTAAACAAACAAAAAAAGAAATCGATGGGGTGTATAAAGGTGATCAAATAACAAACCTATTGAAAATCGGTTTTATAATTAGATGTTTACTATGTTTGGCCTCTTCACATGGTCATAGTTTGCAGGAGAACTTTGGTCTTATTTGATGCAATAGATGCACGTGCTTGCTTAGTTTATTGATAGGGTATGTAGGAAAGGTTATTTTCAACGGACCACATAGCCTCTTCAAAAATTCATTGTTGGAAAGTGGATGTAGCTCAACCAGTTGGGTGCCCGCCTACCACATGGGAGGTCCTGGGTTCAGGTCCTGGTGCTGCCTAAAAGAAGACGAGCAGACGTTGCTTCCCTCTGCAACGAGCTAGATGCTGCCCCTGCTGCAATGAACAAATGCCACAAGCCAGCAGACGCCGCAGCCCATGGGGAGCAGATGTGGCTCAGGCCATTGGGTACTCGCCTCTCATGTGGGAGGTCCTGGGTTTAGTTCCTGATAACCTCCTGGAGAAGGTGAGCAAACAATGAGCAGACAGATGAGAGAACCATCTGAGGAAGGGGAGATAAAGAAAGAAAAAGTAAATAAATAAATCTTAAAAAAAAAACAACTATTAAAATATTCATTGTTTTCTGAAATTGAGATCACCTTTCTTTTTTAAATAGTTAGCCAACTAAAATCACAATCCTTGGAAAAACAAGAAGGATATTTGGTGAAATTTTACATTTCCTTTTTAATACAAAATTTCTTATACTTTGATGTCTTTGTGATAGTTTTTACTAAAATGGCCATTTTAGGCCATTTTAGTAAAAGGCCATTACTAATAGCCATTTGTTATGCTACAGAAAATAACATAGGATTATTTGCAGTTTCTAATTTTCAATCCTAAAGATGCTTTTTTGTTTTTATATTTAGCATTTCTTCTTACAAGCCATTATTATATCTATGAAGTGTTTTAGGCTTACAGAAACTTTGAAAATAGAGGAAATGATTAATATTCTAAAATTTTACCTCCTCCAGTACTACTTGCTGGTTACTTAAAATTTATATTGACTCTCTACAGTGTTCACAACGCAAATATATTCCAGTTTTATTTTGATTCAGAGTAACATTCACGATTCTCAGAATGCACATATATTCCAACCATGCTAAGATAACACTAGCATTCAAACAACAGTAGCCATTTTGATGTTTAAAAGAAACACTTGCTAGCTGAAGGACATTCCTCTGGAGGCATGAACTGCAAACCAAGTTGAGTAGTACACTAAGTGATTCCATCTGACCTGCAGAAAATCACTATAGGTTACATTTTCACTTTGCACATATGTCACTGACAAAGCCAACTGGCTAGAGTAAGCTTTTTGAAATGAACGTTTCTGGCTGAGTTTTTGGAAGACTGCATTTCTTTAAGTGAAACATAAAAACCACTATTCACTGGTTTTACATTAAAAGCAAATGGCCAAAGAAAACAAGCCGAACTGTAAAACGCTTGTAGGATGAAAACATTACATTTTGTGTACAAGTTTAATTTATTCTATTTGCATTAGATTTTAAAAAATAATTATACTTAATATAATAAGCCAACCTCTCTAAAACAAAATATTTAGAGTCAATTTCAGACATTACAGATAAGAATACATTGGTATAATTTAACAAAGAAAAGATTTGACGTTGTGCCTTTTGTAAATATTTTTGTAAATGTAATTTTGTCCTTTGAGGAAGTACAATCTGGATTACAAAAAACACTCAACTTGAGACAACATTTTCTATGTTTGAGTCCTTTTCTATTGACTAATTTTTTCAGTATAAAATACATAATCTTTTGGCCTTGGCTTTCCCTCAAAATATGGTTGTATATTTGCCTGATCCTGTCATTGTCAGTAATGAACTGATTTTTAAAGTGGCTTAAGCTCCTGGTAAGAAAGCCATTTTTGTAAATTCAGGGTATTATTTTTATAGTGTGCAATAACTGAACGGGCCAAGCCAGAGCTCATGAGCCATATGTGGCAATGGGGGATCTCTGAGCACTCAAAAGTAGTTACCCAAGCCTTTTTTAGTTAGTTAGAACTTAGCGTGGGCTTCTTTAGTGAAGTTCTTTGCTAGGCACTGTTATCGTTACAAGATAAAAAGAAATGACAGTTTCCTAGCCCTAAGGAAGGAAAGAAACCAATATAAGAAACCAACATGAGTTTAATGTCGACTTGTGCTAAGTACTGTGATGGTGATTTGACATATATTATCTTATGTAATCATCTTTATCAGTTGAAGTCCTCTCAACAGCATTTATTGAGTGCTTACTATGTGCCAGGCAGTATGCTGAGAGTCTTTTAAGTTCAGTTTACCTTATGGATAAGGATACTAAGGTCTAAAGAATGTCCCTAAAATCATATAACTAAGAAGTGGCAGAGCCTGCTTTTCACACCAAAATTGCCTAACAGCTGGGAGCAATATACCTTTGTGGGAAATGAAGAGTTTGAGAGTTGGGTATCATGACACAGTTTTAAAAAATGCATTATTTCTGTGTTGAGGGGTGGTCAGAGTGGAACGCCACTGATTCTTTTTGACTGACTCTGTGTTGCCAAGTGAGAGAAGCTCTTTGGGATTTGGATGTTGGGGCTATTACAGTTGACCTGCACTTGAGATTTGCTAGGATGTTTGTTGGAGTCCTGTTGTTGTTAGATTGAGTCATTACCATTGTTGCCCTTTCTATTTTATATAAAATTACTTCGTATACACAATTGTGTCCATAAACATAAAGGTGAGATTAAAGCAGTTTTGAGCACACTCATTTATATGAAATGTGTAGATTCTCAGACACACTATAATTTTATTAGTAAAGATAAAATTTATTCCTTTATACAGTAAAGGAGTATGTATACTCCTTTATACATATATTATTTGCCTATTGTTAGTTATCGAGTTCATGTGTTTACTAATTTACCTTTAATCTTATACTGACTAGTATTAAAAAATGCCGAGGAGAGCAGATGTAGCTCAAGTGGTTGAGTGCCTGCTTACCATGTATGAAGTCCTGGGTTCAATCCCTGGTACCTCCTAAAAAAAAATGCCGATGTCCTTTTTAATTCTGAAATTAGCATGGAGAAACAATAACAATAAAATGAAACACTCCAAGCCTACCTTTTAAATAGATGTTATAAAATTTCACTTGGCTAAGGATAAGGGTAAAGAAATATGTTTTATGGTTTTGATTTATACCAAGAAATTTGTTTTACAACTACAAAATTAAAGCCATATACCCTTTCTAAAGTGTAAGAGAAAAATCTAAAGCACCTCTTAGAAGGTTAGCAGTACTTTTTGCACTCGCAGTATCGCCTGCCTGGATTGCCATTACCAACTGGTGGCCCAGCAGCAGCAGCCAGTGTCTACTCTAAGGCCCAGCTCTGTTGCTGTCACTTTCTCTGTGAAGTCCTCCCAGTCTGCCCTGCTGCATTGGTTGTTTCAGCTTGTTATTACTACTGAATTTGTAGTATTACCTTAAATTATTGCATGTATTAAGTAATGATTTAGTATTTTTTGACCCCAGTATTTCTTTCTTGAGCTCTGGGACCACATTTTATTCATGTTTTTTAATATTCAGCTTTAATCTTCTGGAATGAATGAATATGCTAATTATATTTTGGTTTTTAAAAATTATGTGTATGATTGAGTATAGTGAACTCCATGGAAGAAATATTTATTTTAAAGACAGTTTGTTCAATTTGGAATTAAAATGTCTTTTCTTTTGGTTATTTCATTTTAACAAGGAGAGAAGAAAATTAGGGGAAACTGTTTTCTACTGTGGGAGGTTATGTCCTTGGTTGGAATAATTCCTTTGCTTTTAAATTACCCACTTTTTTGCTAAACAGAATTGTTGAGTGTTGTATTTTTGAAATAAATCTAGAGTGCTTCAGGCAATTTGTGTAATTGAAGATAAAGGTTTTGTACCATTCATATACCAGCGTGAATTTTTAATTGCTTACAACCCCTTTAAAAAATTTTAACAACCCTATAAATATTGCCAGAGTTGCTGTTCTTCATTGAGGTATTTGGCAAATTTGACTTTGGAAGTGTATTGTGTTTGGATTTTAAATAGAGTTTAAAAAAGGGAGAATCATGTTTACATTTGAAGAACTTGGAAATGATGGAAATAAAAAAGTGACTCAATATAGATATATATTTGAAAGAATTACTGTTGGCTAAAGACCAAATATGGTAAAGGAATTTCAGTCCTAAAAGGAAAATATTTCGATATATACACAGTGAAATCAGGGGGTCTTTGTAAATTAGTGGAAGCCAATGTGTAATTAGCAGTAGCGTACTCTACGATGCTTTTGAAAATATTTTGCCCTCATATCTGTGTAGAATGAACTCTATTGAAAATATTTTTCTTATATTTTGTGTGTATGTATGTTTTTAAGAAGTCAAAGACTCTTCATGCGCATGACTATTTGTTGATAGCAATGACAGAGAATATATAGTGTTCTTCCTTTTAACATTTTCCATCTCTCTTAACCAAGGCATCAAATTGGTTTTGTGGCTGAGTTTAACGGGCCACTTTAGGAGATAGTTGCTCAGCTAGCTTGACCCCCAACAGGGAATTCTTTTTTCTTTTAAACTTTATTTTTTTAAAAAGTTTTAGATTACAGAAAAGTTACATTGAAAATATAGTGAATTCCCATATGCCCCATCCCCTACCCCTCCCACACTTTCCCCCATCAATAACTTCTTTCTTTAGTGTGGTACATTAGTTACAATTGATGAACACATATTGAAGCGTTGCCACTAACCATGGTCTATAGTATACATTATGGTTTACAGTTTGCATTACTGGTTGACAGTTGGTAATAATCCTTCAGTGCCAGGGAGGCTTATCCCCAAGAGTCATGTCCCATGCCAGAGGGAAGGTAGTGAGTTTATTTGCTGAGTTTGGCTTAGAGAGAGGCCACATTTGAGTAGCAAGGACGTTTTCAGGAGGTAACTCTTAGGCAATAGATATTTTTAGGCTAAGTTTCAATTTTACAAGAATAAGCTTCATAAGCACAAGCATTAATATTGAGGGCTTGTGGATTTGGACTGTTTTCTTTTATTAGGCACTGCCTATGTACTCTAGAGATTCTTGCCACTCTATTAGAGAACATAGCAGGACTCCCCAGGATGGGAATTTAATATTTTGTTGGTTATTGTATGGGTCTCTGCCCACTGAGATAACACCCTATAACCACATGAACACATTCATATTCCAACAAGGAATTCTAATGACATAGAAAATGGAGGAATAAGATGGTTCATCACCATCTCTACCATTGTTATCTTAATTTGCCTCTTGTCTTACTTCTTAGCTTCTCCGTTTATTTTTTCTTTTCTTTCTTTTTTTGATTGTGTCTCTCTCTCTCTCTATATATATAGTGGTAATCTAAATATTATATATCATAAAATTTGCCATTTTAACCATTTAAATGTACAATTCAGTGACATTAATTACTTTTACCATATTGTGCTGTCAAAACCATCCATTACCAGAATTTTTTCATCACAGAAAACGGAAACTCTGTACTCACTATGAAATCATTCCCCATTCCTCAGGCCCTGGTAACCTCTAATTTACTGTCCCTAGGAATTTGCTTATTCAAGATATTTCATGTAAGTGGATACATACAATATTTGTCCTTTTGCCTCTGATTTATTTCCCTTAGCATGTTTTCTAGGTTCATCCATGTTGTTGCATGTATTAGAACTTCATTCCTTTTCATGGCCAAATAGTATTCCATTTATCTATTTATCCATTTAACTGTTGATGGATACTTGGATTATTTCTACCTTTTGGCAAGTCATAGAAGCATTATTCACAATAGCCAAAAGGAATGAAGTTCCCACAATCTGGATTTTGCTCATTGTATCCATGTGTATTCCTTTGTCCTTCATATTTACTGTAAATTTATAGTTAGATCTAGAGGCTTGATCAGATTAAAGTTTGATTTTTTGGCAAGATACCTTCACAGCTGGTGTTGTGTACTTCTATTAGGAGGCACACAATGTCTGGTGGTCTCTCATTTTGTGATGTCAGCAGCCATTGATGTTCATTGCCAACAGATCCATTATTTCATTAGAGATTGCAAAATGGTTGTATTCTCATTGTATAATTCCTTTATTATGAAATATTTCTAAAAAGAGAAATATACTCAGAGGTATAGTTCATACTGGAAAGGCATGATAAATGCTTGCTTCTTTTCCTTTGTTTTCAAAATATAGGGTTGATTCCTTGGTGTTCTCCAAAGGGGCCAGATTAGTTTTTGTTTACATATTATTATGAACTCATAGATTTAAATATTTGATGCATTTCAATTCATTGAGGTTATTTTTATTATGCAAAAATTGTCTTATCTTTGGCCAAAGGAGCATTTTCAAGTGACTTGGTGGCAGTGATTCTCATTATCAAAGGAAAAAAATGATAGAAGGGGTACCTTAAAAGTTTCATTGGTGGGTTAATGGCAGTGAGGTTTGGAAAAATTATCCTTACCCTTACTCCTTTGAGAATTTGAACCCCAAAAGAAGAAAATTTGTCTGATACTCTCCAAAATGGAGATCTTTCATTTTAGGAGGATTTTGCACTTTAGCATGGGAGATCATTTTTAATGGATTTTTAACTGTTAGATGGTTATCATCTTTAGAGTTTAAACAAATACTCAGGTCTGCTTTTGTTAGACATCCATGTGATCCTATAGCTCTATCTTGTTAAGCATTTACTTGATAGATGTTTGGTAAGTACTCTAGATTACAGATATCTCTTCCTCAACTTCCAATATAAACATTATGCAGAACAGATAACATTTCCATAGAAAATGTTTATTTATGTTATCAAGAGTAAACATAAATTTCTATAAGCTGTGATAGGAATGATAATATACTATATAGTTTGTTTAGAGTCCTTAAAGTGTCCAATCTTTATTTATTTGAAGCAATGAAAAATAAATATTAATTTGAAATAAAAAGCTGGATTTAGTAGTCTTTTATTCAAATTTAGAAACCTTATCATTTTCCTCTTTCCAGAAGGTACAGTCAAAAGGGATAAGGAGAACTTTTATCTCTGTAGGTCTGTTCATATGAAATTATAATTGATTCTGGGTCAGGGTATGCTGAAGAAGATGAGAGAAGAGAATTAAAATTGAGAATGAAAGAAGACGTAGGTTTTATTTTGAAAAAATATGTTAAAGAAGTAGGTAGTGGAAGTGCTTGGAAAAATCTGAAGATGTCTTTCAAAAGAAACAGATAGGAATGACTTAGAAAGATATTTTGAATTAAATTTCATTATCATTGTCTTTAGGATTTTGACTTATCATCCCCAAACATAAGAGATATTTTTCTCTATATCAGGCTTTCTCAACCTTGGCATTATTGACATTTGGTAATTCTTTTTTTTTTTTTTTAATGTTTTTTATGCAAAAGAATCATTTTCTTTTAATTTAGAACTGGAGGTGAGAGACATTTTTGGATACTTCATTTTTCTTTAACCATTTCTTATTCATACTCTTAATTAAAATAATCAATCTGGATCAATAATGATTTAACATGACTACTGTTGAACAAGATTTTGAGTTTTACTGCATCATAAAATTATGAGGGGTAATTCTTATTTGTAGAAGACTGTCCTGTACATCATAGGATATATAGCAACATCCTTCTACCATGCCAGTATCACCCCACCCCCTAGTTGTAACAACCATTGGGGGGCAAAGTAACCCTCACTGCTCTATATTATAGGATTAATATTACCAAAAATTAAGAACAGTGTTTTAGTTATAACATATCTTCTTTGCTACTTCTACTACAACACTTAGATCTAAACTAGAATTTAATATATGTCCCTCTTGAACACACCATGAGAAGTCAGAGTCTCAGGTTAGCTCTTTGGTACTTACATACTGTTTCCCTTTTTTTGTGTGTGAGAGGAGATGGCTGTATAGCAATATCAAGCTTTCTGATTTGTATTGCATACTTAAATGTTTTAATTCTTGCTTTAAAATTATTTCTTTTTTTAATTTTAAAGGCCATATTTGTTGAAAATTTGGAAAAATGCAGAAAATCATTAAGAAAATGAAAATCACCTTTAATCCTAAAATTTTTATATAAACAGAAATACATGTACTTTTAAATTAAGTATTGATGAAAAATAGTATAATTTTGGTGAATACTTAGAGACCACCCTAAGTTAAAATAGAATCCTCTTTTCCTGGGTTAAAATTTGCAAACAATGTTTTAAATAATTCTAGAGTTTTTAATTTTATTAAAGGTATTAGAGCTCACCCCTGTTTTCACTTGACTTAATTAGAACTGCATTCTATAAATAATTGTGATAACATGTACCAGGATATCTGTGAGATTAAAAAAATCTTGTTCATTTTGAGAGTTTAACATTTATTTCCTCATGTGTGTGTAAAGTAACTTCTTATATAACACATTAAACCTTTCAACTCTTCATATACAAAATATGGCCTAGGTGTATATGTTTATATCTGTGTATGTATGTATCTATAGATGTGTGTCTGTTTCTAATTTTATAAACAATAAAATGTAGGTTTGAACAGAAGCCATAGTCTTTGCTACATAATTGAAAAAACATGTGTTTTGGTGTAGGCAAACCTAAGGAAAAGTCATAACTCTCAAACAATTCATCTGTTTAGAAAATGCTTTCAGAACTTTACATGTTAAACCCATAATTCTATTACAATTATTGAATTTTGTAATGAGAAGCATTTGTTCATTGACTTAAACTTTTAACAGAGTTTAACAATTAGAATTTTCCCAGAATGATACATGCTGTGTCTATTGGAGAAATAGAGGGGATTGAGAAATAAGCCATTGTCTGGAAAAACTGAAATAGTCTTATAGATTAAATTTGAATATTGTCACTGATAATTTGGATGGCTACTGATGATGTGGAACTGTTAATTTTTTTGTTTTATTATATTCTCCTATAATGTATCATAGCAATTTTTAAAACCTTTTTTTTTTTTTACCATAGCAATTTTGATGTTATTCAAGTAGCTGGTCAAAGATTCCAAATATATTTTTATAATTTATAAATAATCTGTTCATAATCTTATTTGAATTAGGAGAAGGTGGCTCTTTATTATTATAAAGTTTTGCTGTGTTTCTTTTTGGAGCCACTAGAGATATATTGATGAATAGGTTGCTTTATATGATGCTTATTACAGGATCTAGATTTTCTGGAAGGAGGAAGAACATTGTCCTTCACTCATTAATTTATGTTTTGTTAAACCAAACATCTTTGGAGAGTTTAATCCATTTGCATTTAAAATAACTACTGATAATGCAGGACTGTCTTCTGCCATTTTGCTATTTGATCTTTGCAAGTCTTTTACCTTTTTTGTCCCTCAATTTGTCTGTTAATGCCTACTTTCATATTTATTTGTTTTTTTTGGAGTGTACCATTTTGAGTCCTTTTCATCTCTTTCTGTAGATATTTCTCATATAATTTCATTTTATTTTTTAAAACAAATCATATTATTGATACATGTTATAAAGCATACAGTTCTTCCAAAGTGTACAATCAGTAGTATTTAATATATTCACATAGTTGTGCATTCATCACTTCAGTCATTATTAGAGCATTTTCATTATTTCAATAATAATAATAATAATAATAATAATAAACCAGACAACCAAGAAAATTCCTCAACTCTCAATCTCTCTGTTTCTCCTGCTGTACATAGCTGCTATTTCTGGCTGTTCTTGCACAATTATTTATTTGTTTATTAAGCAGTTTTACTGAGATATATTCACATGCCATATGATTTATCCAAAGTGTATAATCAGTGGCTTTTAGTATAATCACAATATTGTACATTCATCATCTCAAAAAATTTAGAATAATTTAATTACTCCAAAAAGAAAGACTCCATACCCCTTATCCTTCCTTCCTCAGCACTACATAACCACTAATTTAATTTCATCTTTATAAATTGGTTATATTTGCATTTTATATAGAGTCATACAATATGTAGTACCCTGTGTTTGGTCTCCTTCACTTAGTATAATGTTTTTTTTGTTTTTTTTTTTTTTGGTCTGATATTAATGTTATGTAGTATAAACCTACATTCATTTTCTTTGACTGTTCAGTTCAAAGAAAAACAGTCTTATATATGCAATTTTACCCATATTCATATTTCACATAATATATTTATATTGCACATAATATGTTTAGTTCATAATAGCTCAGTCATACAGTATTTGTCCTTTTGTGTCTGGCTTGCTTCACTCAACATAATGTCCTCCAGGTTCGTCCATGTTGTCATATGTTTCACGACTTCATGTCTTCTTACCGCTGTATAATATTCCATTGTGTGTATACGCCACAATTTGTTTATCCATTGATGAGTTGATGGACACCTGGGTTGTTTCCAGCTTTTGACTATCATGAATAATGCTCCTATGAACATCGGTGTGCAGTTGTCTATTTCTGTCACTGCTCTTAGTTCTTCTGGGTATATACCTAGCAATGGTATTGCCGGGTCCCATGGCAAATCTATATTTGACTTCCTTAGGAACTGCCAAACAGTCCTCCACAGTGGCTGTATCATTCTACATTCTCACCAACAGTGAATAAGTGTCCCTATTTTTCCACATCCTCTCCAACATTTACAGTTTTCCAACTTTTTAATTGTGGCCAGTCTAATAGGTGTGAATGGATACTGCATTGTAGTTTTGATTTGCATTTCCCTAATCCCTAGTGATAGTGAACATTTTTTTATGTGTTTCTTTGCCATTTGTATTTCTTCTTTGGACAATTGTCTTCTCAAGTCTTTTGCCCATTTTTTAATCGGGTAGTTTGTCTTTTTATTGTTCAGTTGTATGATCTCTTTTTATATCATGAATCTTAAATCCTTGTCGGATATATGATTGCCAAATATTTTCTACCATTGAGTTGGCTGCCTTTTCACCGTTTTGACAAAGTCCTTTGAGGTACAAAAGTGTTGAATTTTGAGGAGGCCCCATTTATCTATTTTTTTCTTTTGTTGCTTGTGCTTTGGGTCTAAGGTTTGAGAAACTGCCACCTACCACAAGGTCTTGAAGAGGTTTTCCTACATTTTGTTCTAGGAGTTTTATGGTTGTTGCTTTTATATTTAGGTCCTTGATCCATTTTAGGTTAATTTTTTTATAAGATGTGAGATAGGGATCTTCTTTGTTTCTTTTGGATATGGATATATTTTCTCCCAGCACCATTTGTTTTGAATAGACTGTTCCGTCCCAGCTGGGTTGGGCTTAACAGCCTTGTCAAAAATCACTTGACTGTAGATGTGAGGGTTGATTATGAGTTCTTGATTCAGTTCCATTGGTCAATCTATATGTCCTTATGTCAGTACCATGCTGTTTTTACCACTGTAGCTGCTTAATATGTTTTAAAGTCAGGAAGTGAGAGCCCTCCAACTTCGTTCTTCCTTTTAAAGACATTTTTATCTATTCGGGGCCCCTTGCCCTTCCAAATAATTTGATTATTGGCTTTTCGATTTCTGCAAAAAAGTCTGTTGGGATTTTTATTGAGATTGCATTGATTCTGTAAATAAGATTGGGTAGAATTGACAACTTAGCGATATTTAGTCTTCCAATCCATGAACACGAATGTCCTTCCATTTATTTAAGTCTTCTTCAGTTTCTTTTAGCAATATTTTATGGTTTTCTGAATATAGGTCTTTATGTCCTTGGTTAAGTTTATTCCCAAGTATTTGATTGTTTTATTTGTTATTATAAATGGAATTTTTTTTTCTGATTTCCTCTTCAGATTGCACATCAGTAGTTGTATAGAAGCACTATTGATTTTTGTGTATTAGTCTCGTATCCCACCGCTTTCCTGAACTTTTCTATTAATTCTAGTAGCTTTGTTGTGGAATTTAAAGGATTTTCTAGCTATAGGATCATGTCAGCAAGCAGTGAGTGTTTTACTTCTTCCTTTCTTATTTGGCTGCCTTTTATTTCTTTGTCTAGCCTAATTGCTCTATCTAGAACTTCTAGCACAATATTGAATAATAATGGTGATCATGGGCATCCTTGTCTTGTTCCTGATCTCAGCGGGAAGGCTTTCAGTCTTTCATCAGTGAGTACAATGCTAGCTGTAGGTTTTTCATATATATGCACTTTACCATATTGAGAAAGCTTCCTTCTATTCCTGTCTTTTGGACTGATTTTATCAAGAAAAGTTGCTGTATTTTGTCAAATGCTTCCTTTTCTGTATCAATAGAGAGGATCATATGATTTTTCTTCTTCAATTTATCAATGTGATTTATTACACGAAGTGATTTTCTTGTGTTGAACTACCCTTGCATACCTGGGTTAAAACCCACTTGATCATGATATATAATTCTTTTAAAGTGCTTTTGAATTCTATTTGATAGTATTTTGTTGAGGAGTTTTGCATCTATATTCATTAGACTTATTGGTCTGTAATTTTCTTTTTTTATAGTCTCTTTATCTGGTTTTGGTATAAGGGTGATGTAGCTTCTTAGGAAGAGTTTGGTAGTGTTCTTACCTGTTCATTTTTTTGTGTTCTTACCTGTTCATTTTTTTGGAAGAGCTGGACAAGATTGGTATTAGGTTGTCTTTGAATGATGGGTAGTATTCACCTGTGTAGCCACCTGGTATCAGGCTTTTCATGTTTGGGAAGTTTTTTTAATTTTTTAAATTTTTTAAAATTTTATTTTACTGGGAGGTCCTGGGGATTGAACCCAGGTCCCTCCATATGGGAGATGAACACCCAACCATTTGAGCCACATCCACCCCTCACTGTTTTTTAATTTTTTTTTTTTAATTTTTAAATTTTACCGGGGAGGTTTTTGATCACTGTTTCAATCTCTTCACTTGTGATTGGTTTGATGAGGTCTTCTATTTCTTCTAGAGTCAGTTTAGGTGGTTCATATTTTTCTAGGAATTTGTCCAACTCATCTACATTTTCTAGGTTTTTTTTTTGCATACAGTTGTTCATAGGAATCTCTTATGATCTCTCTTATTTCTGCGGGGTCAGTGGTAATGTCCCCCCTCTCATATCTGATTTTATTTATTTGAATCTTCTCTCTTTTTTTCTTTGACAGTCTAGCTAAGAGTTTTTCGATTTTGTTGATCTTCTCAAAGAACCAACTTTTGGTTTAGTTGATTCTCTCTATTGTTTTTTTGTTCTTGATGTCATTTATTTCTGCTCTGATCTTTAGTTCTTTCCTTTGGTTTGAGATCAGTTAGCTATTGTTTTTCTAGTTACTCCAGGTGTGCAGTTGGGTCTTCAATTTTAGCTCTTTTTTAACGTAAGCATCGAGGGCTATAAATTCTCCTCTCAGCACTGCCTTTGTGGTGTCCCATAGGTTTTGATATGTTGTGTTCTCATTTTCATTCATCTCAAGATATTTGCTGAATTCTCTTGTAATTTCTGCTTTGACCCACTGACTATTTAAGAGCGTGTTATTTAAGCTCCATATATTTATGATTTTTCCCCTTTTCCATCCATTATTGACTTCTCGCTTTATTCTGTTAGGACCAGAGAAAGTGTTTTGTTTAATTATTGAGACTTGTCTTGTTACCCAATATATGGTCTGTTTTGGAGAAGGATCCATGAGCACTTGAAAATAATATATATCCTCCTGCATTGGTATGCAATGCTCTATAGATGTCTGTTAGGTCCAGTTCATTTATCATATTATTCAAGCCCACTGTATCTTGATTTATCTTCTGTCCAGATGTTCTATCCAATACTGAGAGTGGTGTATTGAAGTCTCCAACTATTATTGTAGAGATATCCATTTTCCCTTCAGCTTTGCCAGTGTGTGCCTCATGTATCTCGGGGTACTGAGTTTAGGTGCTTAAATATTTAGTATTTCTTCTTGCTGAATTCCCCCTTTTATTAATATATAATGATCTTCTTCATCCCTTGTAACAGTTTTGCATTTGAAATCTATTTTGTCTGATATTAGTATTGGTACTCCAGCTCTTTGTATGGAATATCTTTTCCAACCTTTCACTTTTAACCTGGTTATGTCCTTATGTCTGAGGTGGGTCTCTTGTAAACAACATATAGATGGCTCATATTTTTTAATCCATTCTGTCAGTCTATGTCTTTTGATTGTTGAGTTCAAGCCATTAATATTCAATGTTGTTACTGTAAAGTCATTACTTACTTCATCAATTTTGACTTTTGCTTTCTGTTGTCATGTTGTACTATTGTTTATATTTTCACCCTTTAAATTATCCTTTCTAATAATCTTCACTCCTCTACTTTTCTCTAAGTCTCTTGCCCTTGTTTTTTACTTTCAGGCTGCTGTACCCCCTTTAGTATCTCTTACAAATCTGGTCTTTTGGTAGCATATTCTATCAGTTTTTGTTTGTCTGAGAAGACTTTGAACTCACCCTCATTTTTGAAGGACAGCTTTGCCAGATACAGAATTCATGGCTGGCAGGTTTTCTCTTTCAGTACCTTAAATACATCATACCGCTTTCTCCTCTCCTCCATGGT
>JAQZBX010033700.1:0-25372 GCA_029593785.1 Cabassous unicinctus
CACCTGAGCCACATCTGTACCCCTGCTATATCTCTTAAGGTTGACCAAAGATACCCAAAATTACACTCTTTTCCCATATAGGATGGTCATATAATAAATCAGGTTTAGTTTATCACCAGCATTCTAAAAACCAGACTAGGGAGAAAAACTAGGTCTGGGGACACATGCATGGTTTCTAATATAGCAAATGTTTAGCCTACCCTGATTATCACAAAATCAGGACAGTGAGAATATTCACATCACCCTATCACTTTTAAAGGACAATTTTGCCATCTAAAGAATTATTGGCTGGCAGTTTTTCTCTTTCAGTACTTTAATTACTTCATACCACATTCTTCTCATCTCTCTGCTTTCTGATGAGAGATTGGCACTTAGTCTTATTGAGGTTTCCTTGTATGTGATGCTTTGCTTTTCTCCTGCTGCTTTTAGAATCCTCTATCTCTGGTATTTGTCATTCTGAATAGTAGGTGTCTAGGAGTAGTTCTGTTCGGATTTATTCTGTTTGGGGTGTGTTATCCTTCTGGGATATTGATATTTATGTCTTTCGTAAGGGTTGAGAAGTTTTCAGTAATTATTTCTCGAATGTTCTTTCTGCCCTTTTTCCATTCTCTTCTCCTTCTAAGACACCGTTAATGCATATGTTTGTGTGTTTCATGTTGTCATTCAATTCCCTGAGACTGTTCCATTTTTTCCATTCCTTTCCCTTTCTGTTCTCCTGTTTTTTGAAGTTCAGACTGTTTTTTGAAGTTCAGATGTTCTGTCCTCGATTTCCCTAGTTCTGTCTTCAATCAATTCAAATCTGCTATTATATCTCTCTAATGTATTTTTAATCTCATCCATTGTGTCTTTCATTCCCATAAGGTCTGTTACTTTTCTTTGCAGACTTTCAAATTATTCTTTATGTTCACCTAGTGTCTTCTTAATATCCTTTTATCTCTTTAGTCATATTTTCCTTCAACTCCTTGAATTCATTTAGGAGATTTGTGTGATTATCATTGATTAGTAGTCTCAAATCCTGTGTCTCATCAGGATTCTTGGTTTATTCCTTTGATGGGGCCATAGTTTCCTCTTTCTTAGTGTGGCTTGTCATTTTTTTGCTGATATCTAGGCTTCTGAATATGTTGGTGAGTTTACTCTGACCGTCAATTTCTCTCTCTTGCCTAGTGGTTTTGTTTCATGGCTCTTCTTTGATTCTTGGTACAACTTATTCTACATCTTTAAAATTGCCCAGCATGCAGAGCGGATGTAGCTCAGTGGTTGAGCGCCTTTTTCGCATGTATGTGGTCCATAGTTCAATCCCCGGTACTTCCTATAAATAAAATATTATAATATAAAACTGCCCAGTTTAAGTTATCAAAATAGGGACAGGGAGTCACTAATGGGGCACAGATCCTTTCCCAGGGGTTCTGGACAAGACAGACCTAAAAGAAGTTTTTCTCCTTGTAGTTTCCCAGGTGGCCAGAAGATAATACTCATTGGCAAACCTTTGGTGTCTCCATCAACTTCCAGTAGCCCATGATTCTGATCTAGCCAGTGCCGAGGTTCAAAGCAGGCTCTGCTAGCCAAATTCATTGAAGAGAAACCACTCTCTGCCTTCCGCTGCACCCTCCCTTTTCCCAGGGAGGAAGATGTCTCTTCCCCTCTCAGTTGGCTGCAGTTAGCCATGGATTTTATCTAGGCTGTTTGCCTTGGGGGTGGCAGGTGAATGCTGATTCCCAGCCATGGGGGTTAGCTACCTTTGGTTTTCGCTTTGGCTTTTTCATCTCTCTGTCCCTCGCTCTCCTGGGAGTGAGCAGTACTCTCCTGTTCAGAGCCCCAAAGCAGATCCCTCGGACAACTTTTTGCCCATCCTCCATTGTTTTTGTAAAAGATTTGAGTGCTGCCTATCTATTCTGATGCCATCTTCTCGTAACCTGTATAGTTTCTATAATACTTTCACATTTGGTTCAATTGGCTTGACAATTCCATGAGATTGGTTGATAGTATATCATTCTAGTTTTATAGATGATGGAACAAGGATTAAAGAGCTCAAGGTGGTTTTCCCAGAGAACTTGGGTCATAAATAGCAGAGCTGGGACCACAACCTTATTTTGTTGATTTCGTCATCCCTTCTTTCTAGAATGGCCTTTAAAGCAGTAGTAAATTTAAATTCTCCCTCCCCTCCCAAGTGAAACCATCTTTACTTGAGAAGGTAACAGGATAAGTTAGCTGTATAAAGTCTTTTCCAAACTGCCATATTGTCTTCATTGTCAGCCACAAACTGTTGGGTGCCAGTTTGGGTTGTTCATAAGAGTTCTTTTTCAGTTGCCTGTGATGGATGGCTATGATAGGATTTTTTTGGGAAAAAAATTTTTTTTTTCAAACTAGCCCTCATGATTTCAAACAATTTATCCTCTCTTCTCTTAAACATCTTAAGATGTAAAATTTTCAATATTGTGACTATGGAGTTTTTAAAATCAAATTTCCAAAGCTGTGAGAAGGATGTTCTTCAATAAATTTTCCTTGTCTGCCTGATCATTTTGAGAGAGAAATTTTAGCAGTGCTGAATTGGCTTAGATGGGTGTTTCCAGAGTTATGCTGAGGTAGGAGAAACCTTCCCTGTGACATTAGAATAGGAAAAAAAAATGCTAGCCAAACATTAAGATTCTCAAATAGTGGCAAATTCTGACTGAACACTTCGTCAAAGCCATTTATTGATGTCAAAGATCAAATAACGCATAGCCAAGTTCCAAGTAAGAAAGATGGATTTCAGAATGTGTTAATCTGATTTCTGCTTAGTCTTCTATTGTAATTTGTTGACTTCAGCGAGATTTTATCCAATTTGTGATTAGTAGGTCAGAGTCTCTTCTACCAGATGGCTAAATTTAAACTTACTGTTTTTTACAAATGACTTTAAAGTATTCCTTGAAAAATTCCCACCACAAAATTTTTATTTCATTGTGAAATATCAACAAGAATACAATTTCTTTTGCCAGCTGTGGACAATAACTTTTAGTATTAGAGCTGAGGCATAGAATAAACTGCCAATATCACGTTCACACCTCCAGCATCCGGTCATAAAATATATGGTGGGGATTTCAGGAGCAGTTTTGGGTAGAAGAAATGCGTTTTCTTTATAGTCTGGCTTCTCAGATGAGGCAGGACAGAGCATTGTTTTGTTGTAGGCTGTTACAAAGTGAGATCACATCATCCCACAATGTGGGCTTTTTATTTGCAGTTTCACAGTTCATGCCTTTGTTGTGCTGCCCTACGGTTGGAAAAGGGTGACACGAAGCAAGCTCAATAAAGGCCTTTCAGTGAGCTTCTCTGAGTTTGTCTTTGCCATCTGTCCCCTTCTCTCCCCCTTGCTTTTCAGGTTATTCACATTGGTTCGTTAGTCTTAGGTTTCTGATAGGTATGACATGGATACTTTAGAGAGAAACAAAGTAGTAGAGGTAAGCACATATTTAAAAGAAATAATTGTGAAGAAAAGAGAAAAATCTGCTCACTCTAGGCTTGTGTCAAACATATGATAGAGTTTTTATTTTTTTTAATTTTAGCACGTAGCGATGGTTGTTTCTTAACTTTTTGAACTTTATATATACCATTTTAAAAGCTTTTTATTTTGAAATACTTTAAAATATATAGGATAGTTACAAAAATAATAGAAACCCCATACAGAGATTTCTATCATCATCCCCCCGTTGATACCCAGATCCACCAATTTTAACATTTTGCCATATTTGCTGTCTGTCTGTCTATCTATCTATCTATCTATCTGGCACTTTAAATATGTCATCCCACTGCCGCCTTGCCTCCATGGTTTCTGATGAGAAATGGGCATTCAATCTTATTCAAGCTCCTTTGTATGTGACATGTTGCTTTTCTCTTGTGGACTTCAGTATTTTCTACCTTTGGCTTTTGACAGTTTTAATATGCTGCAGCATGGGTCTATTTGGGTTAATCCTATTTGGAATTTGTTGAGCATCTTGGATGTGTATATTTAGGCATTTATTAAGTTTGGGAAGTTTTCAGCCATTATTTCTTTGAATATTCTCTCTGTCCCTTTATCTCTTTCTCTTCCTTATAAGATTCCCACAGTGCATATATTGGTACACTAGATGGTGTCCCACAGATTTCTCAGACTCTGTTTTTCATTCTTCTTTCTGTTCCTCAGATTGAATGATTTCAATTGTCTTATCTTGACGTTCTCTGCCTCTTTCTTCTGACAGCTCCAATCTGTTATTGAACCCCTCTAGGGAAATTTTAATTTCATTTACTATGGTCTTCAGCTCTATTTGGTTCCTTTTCATAATTTCCATCTCTGTATTGATATCCTGTTTGTATTCATCTGTTGCTTTCCTAATCTCCTTTAGCCCTTTGTCCATATTTTCCTTTAGCTCTTGAGCATATTCAGGACCATTTCTTTAAAGCAGGGGTTCTTTACAAAGGGTCTCTGAGCTTGGATTGAAATTCAGAAAACATTCTTGTGGGGACAGGTTGGTGCGGGTGTGATATATTTATTAAATAATACACAGTATAGTGTGGACTTCGGGGTCCGTGGTTTTCACCTGGATGGCAAAGAGGTCTGTGGAACAAAAAAGGTAAAGAACCCCTGCTTTAAAGGCTTTTTGTCTGGAATATCCCAGGTCTGATTCTCCTCATTGATGGTTTCTGATGCTTTAATCTTCTCCTTTGCCTGGGCTATTGCTTCCTGTTTCTTTGTGTGTTTTATAATCTTTTGTTGAAATCTGGGTATTTTGATATTTTAGCATGTTATCACAGGAATTTAGACTCTGAGGCATTTGTTACTTAAGCTCATAGCCAGCTGGTCTTATGACAGTGGTTTCCTTGAATGCTAGGAGCTAAGAAAAAACAAACAAACAAACAAACAAACGAACAAAAAACACCTTTCCCAGTCCTTGCAGATTGACTTGTGCTAGTGTCTGGGACTTATGACTTCAGGACTTATCCATACAGTGAGTTTGGAGAATAGCTGGAGCTCAGAACGTGGGGCCTCTCTAGCCCTTTCTCTGCAAGACTCTTATTTTGGGCATGAACATGTAGCCCTAGGAATTGCACCATTTCCATGGATACAAATGTCCCCTCTTCACAAGGAAATAGTTTCCTCACAGTCTGGGACACCGCACTGTATGTCCCACAGGCAGCAATCCATTGCCCCAGACAACATGACCTCACTGCCTTCCACAGCATTCTGTAGGAGAGCTTGGTAAGCTGCCTTCACACAGGGCAAGATGGGATGGCAAAGTCCCTCAGGCCACCACTAGAGAGATGGGGCCAGACATATGTGCTCCCAGTATGTGAATGAGGGTCAATCTCTTCCCTCCAGAACCAGGACCAGGGATCTGCACTGGGAGCTCAGGCCTGGTGAAGGGTGGAGGAGGGGCATCCAGGGTGCCAGGACATCCTAACACTTTTAAGTAGACTTTTTTTTTGATTTGGCTTTTGCACTATACCTCTAGTCCTTTAAATGCTTTCTGAAACTTTAAGAAAGATGTTACTTCTAGTTTGCTGGTTATTCAAAGCTTCTGTGGGGTGATGGAGCCCTGAAGTGTCTCACTCTGCCCTTTTTTTCTAAAATTTTGCAACCATTGCATTCTCTCCCCTAAGACTTGAGTCATTTGGGATGGCAGAAGCCAAGACTTGATGCCATAAATCATGTATTCCCAGCACAGGGCTGAGCATCCATTTCTCTTGTCTCTTGCAGGTGGCTTAATGCAGATATAGTTTGCTCTTTTCTCTTGCTTTGAGCATTAGGACTGTATGTTATCAGCTGGCAAGTACTAGGTCCAGAAAGCTTTTGGTGTGATGGTTCATTTTTGTTCAGGACAGCTGCTGCTGGAGTACACCGTGTGAGCATTGCTTCTTCAGTTTAGCACGTTCTGGGCAGAACCACGTGCTTTTTATTTAGTCTGGTGTTGAGTCTTCACTTTTTTTCCTGCATGAATTTCAGTTTTGGTAGAACAAATTTCCATCTTGTTCTGGTTTTGCTGATATGAATTTAATACATGCACGTGATTCATGCAAACCTTTATTTCAAAGAGTGCATGTTGATGTGTCACAGTGGCGAAAAGTACACTTGGTCAAGGTGGGGTGTATTAGCCAAAGAGGTGCTGATGCAAAGTACCAGAAATCTGTTGGCTTTTTTATAAAGGGTATTTATTTGGGGTAGAAGCTTACAATTACAAGATCCTAAAGAGTCCAACTCAAGGTTACTTTTCTCGTCAAAGTCAGTTGTTACATGTTGAAGCAAGATGGTGGGTGATATCTGTGAGGGTTCAGCCTTCCTCTTTCCTCTTAAGGCTCCATGGGCCCAGCTTCTTCCAATCTCAGTTGTAGGGCTGGTATAGGGCTCAGATGCTCTGTTCTCTTCAGCTGCAAACTATCAGGTGAATGGCTCCTCTCTTCCTGGGGCTCTAGCATCAAAACTTTCAGGGGGCAGATGTGGCTCAAGTGGTTGGGTGTCCATCTGCCATATGGAGGGACCTGGGTTCAATCCCCGGGACCTCCTAGTAAAATAAAAAAATATATATATAGAAGGCACGCAAGATGATGATGTAACAGGAGAGAGACACAGGGGAGAGCCAAGATGAGCTGTGCTGAAAAAAAAAACCCCAAAAACCAGGAACTGAGGTGGCACAGGTGGCAGAATGCCTCTCTCCACATTGGAGGCCCCCAGGATCAAATCCCGGTGAAGCCTGGAGGAGAAGGATGAGAAGAGAGGGCAGGAAACAGACACAGAGAATTGCCCAGCAATGGACACAAAACAGCAAATTGGGGGGAGTGAGGGGAGAGGGAGGCTTAAAATGGATAAAGTAAATAAAAAATAAAAAACCAAAACAAAACTAAGTTCTCTCTTCTGCTGTGTCTTTTTCTGTGTTCTCCTGTGTATCTACTTCTGTGTGTCTCCTTGAGTCTCTGTTTATATACCCCATAAAGGGATGGGATTCAGACTGAGTCACCTAATGACGTGGTCGAATCAAAGCCCTAATCTTAACATAATTTAATCAAAGGCATCTCAGCTGAATCTAATACAATCAAAGGGTATCATGCCCAGAGGAACAGACCAGTTTACAGACATAATCTCTCTTTTTGGAATTCATAAATAATCTCACACTGCCACATGGGAACATATGATCTGGAACTTCCATCTCTGCTCTGCTGGCTGTGCAACCCCAGGAAAGACATTTTACCTCTCCGGGCATCAGTGATCTCATCTATAAACAGAAAGTGTTGGGCTTTTGCAGTGGTGGATTGCCACATCCCCCAATGTTAAAATCCACATTGTATTTTGTGTTTTTCAGAGTCCAGAGGTATGCCAAACATTAAGGGCCATGTTCCTAAGAATCTGTTAAGTAACACCAGGAGGCAGTTTTTTTTTTTTACGGTACTAGGGGCCAGGGATTGAACCTGGTTGAACCTGAGACCTCGTATGTGGGAAGCTGGCACTCAACCACTGAGCCACAGCGGCTTCCCTGAGTTGGTTTTTTCATTTGTTTGCTTGTTGTTTATTTTTGTTTTTTCAGGAGGCATCAGGAACCGAACTCGGGACCTCCCATGTGGGAAGCAGGCACTCAACTGTTTGAGCCACATCTCCTCCCCAGAAGGCAGTCTCTTAATTCAGTAATAATTATATGGCATGGCTAGTGATTGTTAGTAGAGTTTAGGAAAGGTTGTAATCCTAAAGGATGCAAAAAGGAGGGAAATCACTATGGAGTATTCTCCTTCCCTCTTTGTGGCAAGTTTGCAGAATAAGAAATCAACATTTCTTATTTCTTGGGAAGTGCTGTTCAGCCCTGGAGGTGTTATTGGACATTTGGGTTTGAACTTAAAAGTTAAGAATGAATAAGTTCAGATAAGCAAACATTTCTTTTATCTATTAGCTCTTGTTCAGATAAGAGCCAACCCAGAGATCAGTTTAATACAGTATAGATGTCCCATTGTTTTGTGTTCCTATACTCTTAAAAAAGTTTATTTTAAAAAAGTAAATTCTACTAACTCTATAAGCAATGCATATTAATTGTAGAAAATTTGTAAAATATTAAGGAAATACAAATCACTTCTATTTTCGTGACTCATATATATAAATTGACATCTTACTTTTTTTCCCCTGCTGTGCTCCTTTTGAGATGGTTTTTGAGACGGAGGTTTCAAATGAAGATAGAGTTAATGTAATATTATGCTTGGCACACTTTGGGGTCTGTATAAACTTACAGAAATAGAATCGTGGACCTAGTTTCTGAAAATAACATTTGTCCTGTTGTCTCTTGAATAGGCTTTCAACATTCAGCATATATATATATATAGATGATGTATGACTATTAGTTTAATTAACAAATGGAGACTTCTTAATTTATTTGTCTTTATTTGCTGATTGCTTTTATAAGATTCCCTCATTTGAGTTTTCTGTGGCAGAATTGCAACATCTGTAAGCATAAGCTATTTTAACATTATTTTTCTGGAAGCCTTGATTCATGAAGCTGAAGTGTGCTAGCTAGTGTGGGCCAGGCCATGCATTTGGCAAGTAACAGGATAGTTCAGAGACTCCTTTTGCCTGGATGTAGTATACGTTTGGTAGTATTAATGATTCACTTGTTGAATATTAGTTTTGTTTACCATTTCCTCTATTAGTAAAGGAAAGATTATTAGTTTCCCCTTTGGATTATTTAGCCTATAAAATTTTCTGGTACCCCACTCACATTGCATTGCAAATAGATTCTAAACCCTGAACCACATTAGAATTTTTTATGGCCTTCCTTCTGTGTCATTTGGTGGTGCCCTTTGAAGTCCCAAAATGTTTTTATATTTGATTGAGATTAAATCTGGGTTTCATTTTACATTTTAAAACATATTGAGCAAATTAATTTTCTGTTCAAGTTCCTAAGGGTAATGATTCCAGCCCTCTGTGTCCCAAGAATTCAGACTGTGCCCTGCCAGAACATTCCTGTGGTTTTCCACAGGGCAGATCAGTGTTTTCATGAAATTTTAGTTGTAGCTTGTGTCTTCCGCGGTTAATTAAAACATCTGCCTTTAATTTTCCACAAACAGAGCATAATCGTTTGGTCAGACCTTTTCAATAATGATTCAGTATTTCACTTCTCGCCTCAGAAAAGCCCAAACTTGTCTTTAGGACTCCCTATAAACTGGTGTCTCTGTTCATTAATGATTTTAACCATTTGGAAGATGTTTGGGGTTATTCTGCCAAATATAAACTCTTGAGCGAGAGAGAGAAAGTTTGAGAATATGACTCCTTACAATGGCTCCTGGCCTTTGCCCTCCAGGTTGGAGCTGCTGTGTGTGAGCTGCTGAGGTCCGCAGCCAAGCATGCTGTGGTTGGATCTGCCCAGCCGGGGAACAGAAACATTTGCTGGATGGAAAATCCATAAAAGAAAGCTCCTGTGAAAACCTGACACGGAAGATAACTGAAGCAAAATCAGGTCTGTATAAGTTAAAAGAAGGCTGGATAAAGTGGATGGGGTCGTAGCAGAAAAAGCAGTTGTATTTATTTTATGAAGTGTTTCTGAGATAATCCAAGCTAATGATTCCAGTTGTTTGAGCAATTCCTAATGTCCTGTCTGGCAGATATAACCTTTTCGTATAGCGCATTGTTTTCTTTTCCTTCCTTTCCTCCTCCTCCTCCTTCTCCCCATCCTCTCTCTTTACATCCTCTCCCCTCTCAGAGATTAGAGAAAGATCTTCAGCACAAGTATATAAAATACCCCAATCCTGTAACAACTTCAATGATTTTGGCTTTATTTTGGGGAGAAAACAGTGTCCTGGCTTATTGTCTTGTACTGGTGGTGAGTTGCATTCCAGTACTTGCCCTCCTTTTTGTTTTCAGCTGTGAAGGGTGGGTCATGGAGACCTGCTCTTTCTCTTGCGGTACTCCTGACTGTGCACCCTTGGTTTGCTTGGCAAGATTTTTTTTCACTCTTATCTTTTCCAAAATAAAAGCTACAGTACATACCATTTTTGGCAGTAGATGCATTTGACATTAAGAATTATTCATATAGGGCAGGGGAAAAGAAATGTCCTGAAAATAATAGAAGTATAAATAAATGTAGAGTAGCCTCACTGTGGACCAGGAAAATAAGCATGCACAAGCTCACACATAGCAGTAAAGTAGAAAATAATACTTAGAAAAAATTTTTTTTGAGGTACCAGGGGCCAGGGATTGAACTTGGGAGCTTGTATGTGGGAATCCGGTGCTCAACCACTGAGCCACATCAGCTCCCTTGAGTTGTTTTTTTTTAATTTATTTTTTATTTTTTTATTTTTTAGGAGGCACTGGGAACTGAACCTGAAAGATTTACAAATGTAGATTATTTGAAGAATTTTAATTAGTGGTTAAATGAATTGAGTCTCTAATACAGAAAAAGATAAGTTTCATAAAATTATTATTTTACTACCTAGAAAATCTATTTATTATAATGTCTTGGATTTTGGAAACATAGTGTGCTTATAAATGTTTTATGAAAATTGGACATGTTTCATAGTGTAATTAAAACGCTTGCTTTGTTTTTGTACTTATCTGTGCTATATTTGTCCTTTTATTAGCATGGTTCTTAATGGGCTAGTATGCAGACATTGAAATGATTATAATAGAAATGTCAAGACTTCAAAATTATATCTTTTCTTTGGTTGCAACTCTGTAAATGTTAGGGATGCCTAAAGATCGAAAAGGAAAATTTTAAATGCCAATAATTTATTTATTGTAAGGTTTGGATTCTAGTTGACTATTTTCTCTTTCTAGTAAAGTTATAATTTTGTTTGGGGCATGAGTTTTAATCTATAAAATATATAAATTTGGTGTTGGTATAATTCAGACATTTCTTCTCTTTGGCATTTAGCTAACAGCTGGCTTTAGCTACTGGCCTTTAATCTAGTAGTAAAAATCACACTATTAGATTTAGAACATGTTTTCTGCAGGTTCCATTAGTGGGTCAAGCCGTGCCTCTCAGTTCCGGAGGGCTCAGTGCTTCAGGAGGGCTTATCTGCTATCTGCCTTTTCTTTTTAATCTTCTCATTTCAACCTGAATAGATGAGGCGGGTGGGAAAGGACATGTTTGTTACCAGCCCCTTTTGCTTTCCCTGTCAACCCTTTGGTAGTAATGTCACTTCATAGAAGTGCATCCATAGAGCAACATGGAATTATTCATTTTATTGTTCATTTAAAAGAAAAAGCCGGAAGCCGGTATAGTTCAGTGGTTGAGCACCGGCTTCCCACATACAAGGTCCTGGGTTCAATCCCCAGCCCTGGTACCTAAAAAAAAAAAAAAAAAAAAAAAGCCACAGGTAAGCCTTCATTTATATCTTTAGGACTGTGGAAGTGGGTATTATAAATGTTTTAATCAAATCACTCCTTTAAGTATCCCTTTCTGTTTGGTGCCCTTTAAAAATTCGACCTGTTCCCAGAATGACCCTTGAGGGGTCTTAGTGTAATTGTCCAAGAGGAGTTGGTCCTGTTTGTCTTGTTTTCCTTTGGGAATCAAAACAAAATATGGCTTGGTGAGGGTAACCTCTTAACTACCCTTTACTTTGAACAGAGCCTTTGCTGATGAAGTTAGGGGTTCAAGAAGGATTGAATCATTGAAATTTCACCTGTGGTGCAGCCCTATATGTGAAGGCTTTGGTCTATTTATAATCCTTTGGTTGCAGAGGAAGCAAAATCAAATCAATTCAGTGAAAAAAATCAACTTAGAATTAAAAGAGTGCCTGGAACTTGCTTTCATGAGCAGAAACCACATTTTTATGTCATCTGTAATGAGGATGTTTATGATAAATACATTAATAATGCCTGGAATATTACATGCTTTTATTTTTTGCTTGTCTTTATATTTTTTTCTGTTACATAATCTGTGGCATATTAGGTTTCATTTAAAAACCTTCAGATACCATACTTGAATGACATATTGTTGATTGATATTTATTTTAAAATAATTACTGATATTTGAGTAAGCAGTATAGTTTCTCAGTTCCATAGTGACCTGTAATGAATAAAATATTTAATTTGATCATACTGTCCAAATAAGATCTATAGTCACAGCACAATGATTGTTCAGAACTTCTGAAATTTGCAAATCGATTTTTATTATCTGACCAAGTAAGTATTGATCATCAGCATCATTCATAATCAGAAATAATCTATTGGATCTTTTTACATATACAGTATCCAAACACTATAATTTATTTAAAAAAATATCAGCATCAGTTTAGCATGCATTAGAAAATTGCATTGTGGAATTTGCTAGTCTATCCTTTTTAAGAATCAAAATATTTTTTACTGCAATCAGCATGCAGCTGAGAACCTTTGAGGACAGATTTTAGAATCTTAGTAACTCTTTCTTGCTTGGTTTCATACAGATGATTTTCTATAACATTCTTATGGTTGCAAATGATTTGTTTCTGCTGTGGCTCTGTTATGGTATCTGGTTAAAGTGTGAGAGTGCCTAGGAAAGTAAGAGGATAATTAACAACTTTACCAAAGACTTATCTCAGAAATAAAAAGTCTGGGGTTTTTATCACTTTAGGCCCTTGATGATAAGATTTAAATGACCAAAGATCTTCAGCAGGTATTAACTTATGAATGATAAGAGATGTTGAATTAATTTTCCTTAGGTCAGTGCAATTCAGTTAAATTCAAACCAAACTTGTTAACTGTATGCTGTCTGGAAGTCCTGCAAGGAATAGACTAAAATATCCCTTGGGGAGACAACCAGAAACAAGTCCTTCTGGGGAGAGTCCACATTCTATTGAGCATGTCCAGTATACTAAGCACTTAAGCAATTTTTGGGCTTTTGATGTGGGTAACTTCATTTGATACAACACTCCTATGAGACACAGTGTTATCGCTGTTGAACAGATAAAGAAGCCAGGATCAGAGAAGTCAAATGATTTTGTCAAAGTTCCACAGCTACTAATTTAAATTTGAGTCCAGATTCTTTTTTCTCTGACTCAATTATATATCTAAATAAATGAAAGCACTGCCTATAAATTGCTTGACTTACAGTAAACTCTCTCTCTCTATATATCTCTGTCCTAGGCCAATAAAGTAAGATATGAATAGCATGCTTTGAGATTTCCAAGGAGAGAGGGTTTAATCTGAAAGTATTAAATGGAGAAGTGGCAATTTGTTATTTTTGATAAATGAGTAGGAGATTGTCAATAATGGGAGTTTTGAGCATTTTAACCGGAGTAAAAGACCTGATCAGACTCTCAGAGGTGGAAAATGTATGTTTGAGTTGTCCTAGGTTTTACAGTCAGGAATGTGGCCCAGCCATGCACTTCACTCATCAACTTGCTGTGAATTACCCAGATATAGCTCTGCCTCTTAGGTGAAGAATATAGACATTGACAAAGTAAAAGGTATGGTGCACAGAACCTTTACAAAGCTGTGATTGCCACCCTCCAGCTTTGCCCCAAGATGTTTCTTGGTTAGATTCATAGAGTTTATGTTGCCTTGAAGAGTTTGACTTGGTCTGTGATGGGTTGGTTGCCTGGTGGTTCTGTGATGTAGTTTGAGACAAATTTGGTCAGTTGTGATACTTAAAACACATGCAGAAAATGGAATGCTCTTGGAGATTAAATTATCTTTTAAAGTAGACACAATTGGACAGCAATTTGGCAATATATTTCAAAACAAATTAATCTACCCAGTAATTTCATGAATATGTTCACTTAAAACTATGCTGAGATATTTGTATAAGTTATTTTGTAGTGTGTTTATAAAGAATAGAGTAGATCTGTTGGTTTGGAAAGAGCTCAAAAATGTGTATTAAATGAAAACACATTTTGCAAAATCATGTGAATTGCATTCCCTTTTGTATAAATTTTTAAAAATATATATGCCAGCATAAATATTTTTTTTCTTGAAAAGATATACAACTATTAATATATTGGGAAACTTTTTTTTTTCTTTTCTATATTATTTGAATTTTCTAACCATGTTCATTTATTTATTTTCTTTCCTTTCTTTAAAAGTATGTCATCAAGGGTTAGTTGGGCAATTATGATCACGGACCATTTTGTTATTATGTTTTAATGTATTTTATGAAACCCTAGTAAATGTCTTCAAACACATTGCTTTTTTTTCCCCCTCATGTTCACCTCTTGACCTTTCTTATCCTGGGCATGCAGAGAAAGAAAGCAGGTAATTTTTGTGGGAGAAGTGGTAAAGTATGTGTTAAGCCACCAAAGGTTCTCTTGATAGCTTATTAGTTAAAACATTGAGTTGAGAAACAGAAGGAAAAAGACAGATTTTCACCAAATGTGATCTGAAGGACAAAAAATCCTGTTTTGTTGAAGTGTGTCTGAAGAGTGAACCTTTATGCTTAGTTTGTTTGCTTTAACTATGAGCTTTGGTCTGAACTGTATTAACTTTTCAGACATGGCCCGTGCAGACCATGGAAGTCTCCAAAATCTGGTTGCTAATCAGGAAAGCTGTTTGCTAAGGAAGGCCTGCCTGTTTGGACTTAAAGTAATGACTGATGCACAGATAAAGCCAGTGTGACTTTTAAATATCTTTTTTGATATTTGTATTCAGATTTTACTTTTAATTAAAACCCTTTGATAAATAAGGGTCATAGGTCAAAGGGGATGACATCTTCTAAACTATTTCAGTAGCACTAAATGCTTAATTCTTCAACTCTTGATAGGCTTGTCTGAAACTGTTGTAATCATTTTCTCTGTGGTGTCACCTAAACGTACTTTGGTCTTAGTTTAAGTGCTGAAATTTAATAATAGATTTTGAAGACAATTTTTCTTTAGAATGTAGGAGATGGTTGTCTGGAGAATAAACCCACTGTGACACTCCTAATCTATCCATTTTTCAATATATGATATTTGATGTTTCATTAAAATTAACAAGCCATATAATTTTTCTAGTTTCAGAAGAATTTTGGAATTTCTTTTCTTGAAATGGCTTGTTATACTCTTGTTATATACTCTTAACCTACTTTTTCCTCTTAAAAATATGTTTTTCAGATTTATGTGTTGATATCAGCAGATGGAGTTGTTTATTTGTACAGCTCTCAACGTAATGTTGAAGAACAGCTAGTAGGTGTCTCCTTGTAAACATGAGCGAGTTTCCAAAGGGATAATTGTGGAGTTAAAACATGTACATCTTCACATTTATAAACCCACCAGTAAAATACAACAGTCCAGGTGTCACCTGAATTATCAATTTTTGCTCACTAGATAAGTATGATACGTGTCATGCATGTTTTAATTTGTATTTCCCTGAATACTAATGTTGAGAATCTTTTCAAAATTTTATTGGCATTCCAGTTTCTTCTTACCTATTTTAGCCTTTCCTTATTTTTCTATTGAGTTGTTTTCTTTTTATCATTAATTTGTAAGAGCTCTTTATATATTCAGGATACTAATCCTTTGATGGTTATGCACGTTACAAATTTCTTCTTGTGATTTGTGTTTGTCTTTTCACATTGTCCAGGATATCTTGTAGAAGATACCATGTTCTTGTTTTGTCACCAAATGCATTAATATTTTCCTTAGTAATTTGTGCTTTTGTATCTTATGTGGGAAATCCTTACCTGTTATAATAAAAATGTTTTCCCATGTTTCAAAAAAAAAAAAAAGTGGCTTGTTAAACAGCTCATTGGGATCAGTAATATTTTTGCCTTGTCTTAGTCTCCATTTCTTACTCTTTTCTGTAGTTTTCTTTGTTTTTAATTAATAGATTTTAATTATTAGAGCAGTTTTAGGTTTACAGAAAAATTGAGCAGAAAGTACAGAGATCTCCCGCACCCTCCCCTCCCCTGAATGCCCACAGACAGTGTATTAGTCAGCCAAAGGGGTGCTGATGCAAAATGCGAGAAATCTGTTGGCTTTTATAAAGGGTATTTATTTGGGGTAAAAGCTTACAGTTACCAGGCCATAAAGCCTATTTCCACGCTTTGGAGCAAGGTGGCTGCTGATGTCTGTGAGGGTTCAGGCTTCCTGGTTTCCTCCCTTCCTGGGGCTTGCTTCTCTCTGGGCTGAGCTCCTCTGCCCTCTCCACAAGGCCAACTGTAGACTATCAGGCAAACGGCTTGTTTCTCCTCCCGGGGCCTTTTCTCTTTCCTCACAACCAAGCTCCTCTGTGTGCTCACTTCGCCGGGCTCCAGCTCAAAAACTCCAACTCTCTTCTTTGCTGTGTAGTTTTCTCTGTGAGTCCCCGCCCACCAACGGGAGGACTCAACGTCCTACTGACGTGACCCAATCAAAGCCCTAATCATAATTTAATCATGCCCAGAGGAATGTACCAGTTTTCAAACATAATCCAGTATCTATTTTTGGAATTCATAAATAATGCCAAACTGCTACAGACAGTTTCCCCTTCTATTTCTTTCTTCATGACTTCTGCTCTCTGGCCCTCTTAAAGTTAGTCATGCCAGGAATTAGGCCCCCATATTTCAAGGTATTAGGAATTATAATCTATTAGGGAGATTAAGGAGACAGTTTCCAAAATGCATATGGTTGTGTGTAAACACACACATGTGTATGTCTGTATATGTGTATATGTTTGTATACATGTGATTATAATGTCCAAAACAATACCATTTCCACTTGATACCATGAATGAGAAAAACTCTTATCTTCAGTATATTTCAAAATATTTATTACTCAGAATATATCCAGTATATTACTCAGTTCTTAAAGAAACCAGTCACTTAAAAATGCAGGTAACCAATTTCTAATATGGAGATGGCAAACTCAAATGCCTATAGTGACCAGGCAGAAAACTAAACCAGTGGACTGGAGTAAAAGGGGGAAAAAGAGAACAGCTGCTACTCAGTTGCCCTACTTCTGCTCTTCTGGAATGAGGGTCCAGTGTGGCTTGATCTTCCAATATTTCAAGAGAAGCAGGAATTTTGGATATTCATGTGACTACCTCTTGTTTTTTTTAAATCAAATCACTGTACTCTTGCATTTTTTGTTATGTTGTCAGCAAGTTTTGTTTTCTTTATTTGTGGTAACATATATTTATATATATATATAACATAAAGCTTGTCATAACCATTTTTAAGTTTACAATTCAGTGGTATTAATTACATTTACTATATTGTACCACTATCTACACCATCCATTACCAAAACTTTTTCATCACTCAAAACAGAAACTACATACCCATTAATCAATAACTCCCCCCCCCAACCATGGCTCCCTTGTCTGTTTGCTTGTTGTTTTTGCTCATTGTCTGCTTGTTTTCTGTTTGTTTCTCTTTTAGGAGGCACTGGCAACCAAACCTGGGACCTCCCATGTGGGAGGCAGACGCCTGAACTGCTTGATTCACATCTGCTCGCTGCTTGTTTTTGTTTTTGCTCACTGTCTGCTCGTTGTCTTGCTCATTGGCTTGTTTTTGGTTTGTTTTTTTTTTGCTCGTTGTCTGCTTGTTGTTTGTCTTCTTTAGGAGGCACCCGGAACCGAACCTGGGACCTCCCATGTGGGAGGCAGGCACCCAACTGCCTGAGCCACATCTGCTCTCTAAGCAATAACTTTTCATATTCCCCACCCCCTGCCAGTCCATGGTAACCTCTAATCTACTTCTGTCTCTATGATTTTTGCTTATTCTAGATATTTTCTATAAGTGGAATCGTACAACATTTGTTCTTTTATGTCTGGCTTTATTTCACTTAGCATAATGATTTCAAAGTTCATCCATGTGGTATAGAACTTTAAAAAATGTTACGTTTTACTGATGATATTCTTGGTCATCAATTAAAACTTATGGTTTGAATAGAACTCTTGGTCTCTAATAGTGTTATCATTTATTAAACCCATTTGACATTGGAAGCAGGCAGTGCAGATTAAAACAGGTAGTGCTTCATGCAAAGAAGTGAACAGTACACATGTGAAATGAGTGAAAAATGTATTTTTATATACTTGCCTTCCATTATGATGAATGCCACATGCATGTCCTAATTCTTCATTGTGCTGAATCTTTTTTGCAAAGCAAATTACTTGTAAAATGTGGGCTGGCACCTGGTACTGAGAAATTATTTGGGTCTTCCCCCACCTCCAAGACTTTTCATTGTATTGGATTTTGTATGCAATGAATAGCATTTCATGAAAGTAGTGAAAAAGATTTATTGTTTTTCATTTTTTAATCAAAATCAGGGTGGTATTGGGACATCACTGAATTTTTTTTTTTTTTTTTAATGAGGTACCAGGGATTAAATCAAGGGCCTTGTACATGGGAAGCAGGTGCTCAACCACTGAGCTACATCTGTTCCCCAATGAGAGTTGCTTTTTTCATTTATTTGTTTGTTTTTTTAGGAGGTACCAGGGATTGAACCCAGGATCTTTTACACAGGAAGCAGGCGCTCAATCACTTGAGCTATATCCACTCCCAACATCATTGAATTTTTAAAAAAGATTTATTTGATTTATTTATTTCTCCCTGCCCCCTGGTTGTTTGCTCTCACTGTCTGCTCTCTGTGTCTGTACGTTGTGTACTGGTCTTTTTAGGAGGCACAGGGAACCAAACCTGGGACCTCCCATGTGGGAGGGAGGTGCCCAATAGCTTGAGTCACATCCACTTCCCATCATTGAATTTTAAAGATTTGTTGTGTTTCTCGTTGTGTTTCCTCATTGTGTTTCTTTGTTGTGTCATCTTGCCGTGCCAGCCCATCGTGTCAGCTTGCTCTCTTGCTGGTCTTCTTTAGGAGGCACCGGGAACCGAACCGGAACCTCACATGTGGTAGGCAGGTGTCCACCTGCTTGAGCCACATCTGCTTCCCATCATTGAATTTTAATATCCCTGCATTATAAAAGAAAAGGTAGTTACTTTTCAAAGAAGTGAGAATTGAATTATGGGTTTGAGTCTAGGTTTTAGGGCACTGGTGAGAATACACAGAAGTATAGCCTTGCCTTGGTAGTTAAGTCTAGCAGGAATGCAAGGTTGTTTAGAGAAATTTCCTTCTAGTGACTTGCTCTGTCACCCAGTTTCAGCATCATAGTCTCCCTGGAAGTCTGGAAGAGAGTGATTCAGTGACGCCCTGGTAATTCCCAAGAAGGATGCCTCCATTTGAATGCCCACAGAATTGACAGCTAACTACAATGGTGATTCCTTGGTATATTTGCTCATTTCTGATCATTTTTGTTTGAAACTACATGCTTTGCTAGTATTTTCATTTCCCTAAGAAATTCAATTCAAAGTGTGAGATGAAGCTGAGGTGCTTATCTTATAACTTTCTATGATTTGATGTTTCAACTTTTGTTTATATGGACCCAAGCTCAGCAGAATGTAGGAGATTCCTGCAAGCTGGAATAGCTGTGCAGATGGCTGTTTTTGGCATGAACTGGTCTGTGTGTGCGATGCCAGGGTTCAGAGCCAAGGCTGCCTTCTCAGGAGACAGTCCCTGGCAGCTTGGAATTTAAGTGAAGATTAATTTAATCCTTGGTTTTCACAGCAAATCTGTAGGGTGTGTTACTTATAGTAGTAGTTGAAAAACCATTGGCTTCCCCTGGCCTGTTTATTTGAACTTGATTTACTTGAAAGTTCTTTAAGAAACAGAGCACTTAGACTTCTTTCAAATAACTTTAAAAAAAAATTTCCTTTCACATTCCAATCAATCTGCTTTCAAAATGGGTAGGGCACGGGGAGTTTGTAATAGATTAGGTTAAATAAATTTTGATTTTGTTTCATGACTCCTAGGCTTGGAGAAAATGAGGGTAGTAAATGTTGAGAACTTTCCTCTTGATTTTTTTCTTGATTGGGTTGCTGAGACACCCAACATCAGGATATTTAAAACATCTGGTGACAAAAAGCAAAGTTCTCATTCTCTATTGTGTATCTAGGGTCCAGTAGACATGGATGAGGTTAATTATACCCTTTCCCATGTTTGGTCAACTCTTCTGAGTAATATCATGAACCCTTGCTTCTTCAAATTCCACATTGTCATATATTGCTGTTAGTTAAGAGGAAAGTTAAGTGAAATTTAAAATCTTCTGCTTCAAATTATGAAATAGCATTTTGTGGCTGCCATTTCCTGGTCTGTCCTTTTTTAGCAACTTTTATGCTTCTTAGGGACAGATGACTCTGAATTCCAGCAGCACCTGCAATCAAAATAGTTCTCATTCCAGGCCCATGAAACAGGGAATGTTGGAAAGTACTTGAAAGCAAAATGTAAGCAGTACTTTTTATACTTAAAAATAAAACTTTATCCTGGAATCTGTCAAGCCTCAAAGACTGGGAAGGCACCCTCTTCTCTCTGTCATAAGGTTTTTTTTTTTGTTTTTTTTTTCCACTGGGAGGTCCCGGGGATCGAACCCAGGTCTCTCCATATGGGAGACAGACGCCCAACCATTTGAGCCACATCCGTCCCTGTCATAAGGTTTTGTAGCAGTTCCCATTACTGATAAAGGAAGGTGGGGTAGGATGGGATTTCTTAACTAGGATGGAAGATGAGGATGATTAGATGGGGAGAAAGGTGCTGATGGAGCTTGTGGGAGGAGATGACCAAAACTGAGGTGGAAAGAGTCCTAGAAGGGTAAGTTAGTAGTGTATATTTACCTGAATAAACTGTTTATCCAGCTTCTTATTCCTTCAATAATACAGTTATTTCATGTTCAGTTAATTGTAGGATATCCAACAGATTCATGACCCGACCAGAAGGTATTTTATCTGTAGAAAAAAACACCATTAGAAATGGTTTAAACCAGGGTTTAGCAAATTATATCTCACAGGCCAAGTCTGGCCAGCCACCTGTTTTTATACACCCCATGAGCTAAGAATAGTTTTTGCATTTTTAAAGGCTGAAAAAAAAAATCAGAAGAATAATATATTGTGACACCTGAAAATTGTATGAAATTCCTTTTAGTGTTCTTAAGTCAAGTTTTATTGGAACATAGCTACGCTCATTTGTTGTTGTGTTGCCTGTGGCTACTTTCATGCTACAACAGCAGTTGATTAGTTGCAGCAAAGACTGAATGGCCTTCAAAGTATAAGATATTTAGCTCTCTGACACTACAGAAATCTTTGCTGACTCTGGCTTAAACAATTGTTTAAATTTAAATTTGTTCATACTTTTGATTGCTTACTGTTTGCTGTGCTGGTTTTGATGTGCAATATGGAAAATCCTCATGTCACATGGCAGGTTATTTAATAAACTCATGTTTTAATTTAAATAGGAATTGCCTGCAGCATCTCCCAGAGGTGGAGATCTTCTTGGTTACCGGAAATGTAGCAGCTGTCATCTGAAAATGGGAACAGCAGTTCTTTTTATTTTTCTCTAACTGAATCATTCATTCATTTATTCAACAAATATTTATTGAGGACTGTATGGTACACACTGCTTTAGGGAGTGGAGATGAACGGTGATCCTAACAGACAAGGTCCCTGCTCTCTTTGGGGCCATACATTCTAATGGAGGAAATGGATTGTAAACAAATAAATGTATAGTATATCCAGGTAATAAGTGCAATGAAGGAAAATCAAGGGGAGAGAGAGAGATGGGAGCAAGAGAGGGCAGTTTAAAGCGTGGTGATGGGCAATGGCCTCTTGGGACAGTTATAGTTGAGCAGGAATCAGTAATGTGAAGATCCAAAGGGTGGCATTCCCAGCAGAGGGAAACTCCAAGGGCAGAGGTCCTAAGGCTTGGCAGGTTTGAGAAATAGCAAAAGTACCCTCTAGACTAGAGCAGAGCAAGCAAAAGGAAGAGTGATGCAGAGCTGAAGTCAGAGAGGTATGGGGTGGGGTGTGGGACCAGTTATAAAGTGTACTGCAGGGCAGACTAAGGGCTTCACTTTATTTTTTATTCTGGTCAGATGAGAGGGATTGGAGCGGGGAGCTGACTTGATCTGGTTTATCCTACATAAGGATCATTTAAGCTGCAAGTATATTTTCTCTACCATGTGGTTTATTGAAGATGATGACATTTTGTGTATTAAAACAAAAAACAGAAACATGTCAGTACATCAGCCAAAAACAGCCTAAAACGATCCTGACCTATTTTAGAGTGACCTTTCTTTGACATAATTCAAAGGCTGCCATAAAAGTGGGATCATAACAATAGTAATTACAGGGCAGTGCCTTGTAGGTGAGTGTTCAAAGGCTTTTAGGTCTCCCATCAGGAAGCAGATGACGCGTTCAAATTGGGAACTTGGGTGTAGGGATAGTGCACAGAGTGTATAGAAGTGCACAAAGGATAGCACAGTACGTTGGAGCTAGTAGCCACTGAACTCTTCCTCCTGGGGCCTGAAGCGGTGAGGAGGGCGTGAGGAGGTGGAGACAGAGCTCTGTGTAGAGGGCCGCTGTTCAGCAGCTTGATTGCCTCCTTGGTCTCCTCCTGTGGCCTCTTTTCCTCCCTCTTCTGGTCTCCTCTGGTGGCCCCCATTGGCTATACCCAACCAGGAGCCAGAGGGTAAGAGAGCCTTTTGTTAAATGGGTCAGCTTCCGATCGATGTCCGTTGTAGGGGGCGCGTTAAGATTTTTTTCAAGTTCCAGCCCTCTGCTGCTTGCCCTTGCCCACCCCACTCCCACCTCAGACACACCACAAATGTTCACACACGTACTCTCCTAGTCTTAAATCCCTTCTAGGGTTCTCTGATCAATTTTCTGACTAGGACAGAGTCATTAATTGTGAAATTTGAGGACATTTCTATTCCTGTGGTGTTTGATTCTACACTATACCAGGAAGGATTTGGATAGCTCAGCACATCCCAACTTTCATTATGATTAAAAAAACTCAAAGCACATATGTTACTGATGGTTGAATTAAACTTATTTAAAAAGTATCTTTCATAGTTAGACACAGGAAGAAAAATATAGTGGGGGGAATTTAAAACCTTGGAGAAATATATTTAATTTTGGTTTAAAAGCAAACAAAGCAAGCATTGAATTTTGGTCACCCGATCCAAAAGGTTTTGGTTTTCCACCGTTGGACATGTAAAAACTTTGAAGACACAGAAGTGCCATTCAGTAAAATGCTTCTTTCAGTAACTTCTGTGATGCCCTGGTGCACTGGAAGCCTTCATTTTCCTTTCGGACATGAGCAGGAAAATCCAGAATTAATCACTCTCAGTGTGACATTTAGAGGGCAAAGCTGAATTTATAAAATGATTTAATCTTTTAAAAATATTTGACTTTTCATTTGATTTAGGTTCTGAGAATCAAAAGTTCTGATAACTACGTGGTCAACTTGGCTAGCAAGTCTATGAAAAAGAGAAATATGCCAAAGATGATTTTATATGTTGTTTTGTAGAGGGTGGTGCCAGTGAGAGGAGCCCAAGCTGTATAGATGGTAAACTCATTTCCTCTCCCATTTTTCTGGAGTCTGGCCAGAAACCAAGAACTGGGGGCACATTCCCCGAATGTTCTTGATCCCAAATTGAAGGTTGGCTGATGACCCACAGGGAAAATTAAACTCTTTCTCTTTTCTATTTATGGTTATCAACCATGCTATAAAATCTAAGTATTATTTATTTTGCTTTAAGGTCAAGGAAAGAAGTCACCTTGAACTTCCCATAGGTTTTCAAGAACCAGAACAGGGTAATGAAGTCCTTGTTTTGTTGCTTGTGCCTGTGTGTCAGCTTTGGTCATGGGTCATTGGGCTTGGTGAGCACTCACCTTTTGCCACCCACTTTGTTAAACTAGCAGGGGCTGTAAACATAAGGAGACAATGTCCTAGTCCTGAGCTGGTTGACATAATTTTTCTCAGGAGATTAAATGCATAAGCAGATTTGTGGTCTGTACAGAGAAAGCAGGAGAGCCTCCAGAGATGGGAGGAGTACCATGGAGAATTACAAAGAGAGAAGGGGGTTCCTATCTTCCTGGCTGCAGAGAGCAAACATGCTGCTGGCCTTGAAGGATCCAAGTGAATTTGAATGAATTCTGTATCTGACCTGAATTCTTCAGCCTCAATTTTCCTCATCTATAAAATGGTGATATTGTTGTCATCCATATCATAGTACTTTGAGACTAAATTACAGAATGTGTCATAAACAGTAAACTACTCTGAAGATATTAAGCATTATTATTGTTATTGTTATCAAATGATGTTTGTTAAACACTTGTGCTGCTCACTGTCCTGGCTCATCTGTAAGCTTTATTTTCCAAGAGTTTGATCTACAAAAGGTTTGCTATTACTTAGGGTGATTTATTAGGCCAGCTCCACAGAGTAAGGTTTTTGTATGTGCAAGTCTGTCACCTCTCCCAAATGCAATGGAGAGAGTAATTTATTACAGTGGAGATAAGTTCTCTAGATAGGGTATCTAAAAGATGAAGTTCCCTTCTTTAGGGAGGAACCAGGCATAACATTGGTGGGGTATGTTAATGTGTACATGTCTAAAGGTCTGCTTTTGAGATGAATATAGAACTTAGGAATTGGGACTCTGATTTTCAAGCAAAAAAGCAAAAAAAAAAAAAAAAAGAATGTCTTAGAGTCTTTCTGAGATTTACTTTACTTGACCTAGAGAGTAGACTCCTTTCTTGGCATGTTGATGAAAATGTAGTAAATTAAGCTGGAGAACTTGGAGGCTGAAACATGTTAGTGTTGAAATAAGGTTTAAAAAACACATGCTACACTTTCATTCAGAGATCCTAGTTCAAATTCATTCCCAAATAGGCTGCATCTGTGTATTCCAGCACCACTACCTCTATTGAAGACAACTGGACTGCTTTTTGGAATGGGTTAAGAGGTAGTTTATGAGCCAGTCAAGAAAACTGACCTCATAGTCATCCTTTCTCTCTCTTCTTTTAATAGAATTTATTTATTTATTCATGTGTTTGTTGTTTGTTTGTACTGGGGACCAGGGATTGAACCGGGATCTTGTATGTGAGAAGACGGCACTCAACTGCTGAGACACATCAGCTTCCCTGAGTTGGTTTTATCATTTGTTTTGCTTTGTTGCTTGCTTTTGTTTTTTTAGGAGTGACTGGGAATCAAACCCAGGCCTTCCCATGTGGGAGGCGGGCGATCAGCTGCTTGAGCCACATCCGCTTCCTAGACTTTATTTTTTAGAGCAGTTTTAGATTCACAGAAAAATTGGGAAAATAGTACAGAGAGTTCCTTTATACTCTCTCACCCTGTTTCCACCATTATTAACATTTTACATTAATATGGTATGTTTGTTAAAATCGATAAACCAATATTAATACGTTACTATTAGCTTAGCTCCATAGTTTATTAGATTTACTTTATTTTTACCTGGGACAAAAATTGTCCCTTTTACACTCACCACTTTATGCTATCACATAGAACAGTTGTTGCCTGATACATAGTGGCTATTTAACAGGTATCTATTGAATGAATAAATAAATAAGATCCTCTGCCTGACCTTAAATTGTTTTAATGTAGTTGGGAAGAATGGGATCTATGTACAAATGACATGTACAGTAATGCTTAAGAGTTTAGGAGCAGATAGGGCTGAG
>JAQZBX010033701.1:0-25282 GCA_029593785.1 Cabassous unicinctus
CCCCCTCTCTCTTCCTCTTTCCCCCTCTTTGTTCCTCTTTCCATCTCTCTGTCTCTCAGTCCTCTGCTTCCATCACCACATCTCCTCTGACTCTGACCCTCTTTCCCTTCTAAGGTCCCTTGAGATTACATTGGGTCTACTTGAAAAATCAGGACAATCTCCCCATCTCAAGATCCTTAACTTAACCATATCTGCCAGGTTCCTTTTGCCCTATAAGGTGACAGATTCACAAGTTCATAGGACGTGGACATCTTTGCGGGGTCATTCTTCTTGCTGCAGAGTGCATGCTGACTCCCCAGCAGCCCCACAGATCAGAAAGGGTGGAGGAAATGGAAGGGGGAAGCACTGGGAAATCAGGCACAGTGACTTGCGCTGCCTGTGTTTTTACCATGTTCACCTCCCTGGACACTGTTGCCCAAATGTGCCCTCCCCTTCATAGGCCCATGCCCAATGACTGTCATCTATCAGGAACTCCGAATGGAAGGATTCACTGTCAGCCGCTGGCAAGGAGATGTCCGCCAGAAGGCTCTGAAAGACTTGCTGAAATGGGTCTTGGAGGTAAGAGATTCCAGAGCCAACTCCTCCAATTATGCACCAGATCCCCATTCCCTTTTGTCACCCAGGGCTACCATCCCACGGAGTCTCGCCTCTCCCTGGCCTTCTACCACCATCATCAGTGTCCCCCTGCTGATTGGATCACTGCCTTTAGAATACAAACATTCTTATTTGTCTCATCTTAAAAAGGAAACACAAACAACAACAACAACAAACTCCCTTGAGACCTCATTTCCACTCCATATACAGGTCTAATTCTCTGCTCCCCCTTTTCTTTGTTTTTTTGTTGTTGTTGTTGTTTTTTTATTTAATTAAAAATTTTTTTTTTATTTCTCTGCTCCCCCTTTTAATAACAAAATTCCTGGGAAAGCCGTCTACCCTCACTGTCTGCATTTCCTCTTTCCAGTCTTTCTTGAGCCCACCTAGCAGGCTTCTCTGTCCTGCTGCCATTCTATCACAATGCTTTTGTCTTCATGTCCCTTACGATGTGAAATCCAACGGCCAAGTCTCAGCATCACTTGGCTGTAGGCGGTATGTGTCGGGTGATCAGTCCCTCCTTGTTACACTTTCTTCCCTTTCTCTCCAGGACACAATGCTCTCACTGTGCTGATTGAGTCTTCTCAGGCTCCTTTGCTGGCCTCTTTTCTTCTCTCCCAGTTAATGGTGGAGTGCCCCCGGATGTGGTCATTGGGCTTCTCTTCTCTATCCACATTCCATCCCTTTACTTAGCTCATCTGCCTCATGGCTTTAAATACCATCGATAAGCTGACGGTTCTTCTGGACATGGACCTTTTGCCTGAACTCAATAGCTTACTCAGTAGCTGCACTTAGATGTGTAATGCACATTTCAGACTTCACGTGTCATTTTGATCTTTTCTGCCAAACTGCTCCATGTATAGACCTCACCGTCTCAGTTAATGGCAATTCTACCCTTTTAGTTGCTCAGACAAAAGATCCTGCAATTGTCTTCAGTCACTCTTTCTCTCACCCCACATCTGATCCGCCAAGAAATTCTGGTGGCTCTACCTCCAAAACATGTACAGAATCTTCTCCCACCTCCACCACGACCACCTTGGTCCAGGCCACCATCCTGACTGGCCTTGGTCTGGTCTGCTGCTCCGCCTTTGTGCCCCTGTAGACAATTCCCGTCACAGCAGCCAGAGTGAGCTTTTGAAACATATACCAGACTCTATCATTCTTATTCTTAAAAATCTGCAAAGTAAAGCCAAAGTGCCTATAATAATATACAAGGCTCTCCATGCTCTGGCTGTCTTATCTCTCTCTTCATTTCTCAGTAATCACCCCCTTGCTCACCCTGCCCAGCCCGTCACCTTTCGGAATGAGGCAACCTTTTTTTTAAAAGATTTATTTTATTTATTTATTTCCCACCCCCCGTTGTTTATGCTTGCTGTCTGCTCTCTGTGTCTGTTCGTTGTGTGCTCGTCTTCTTTTTAGGAGGCACCGGGAACGAAACCTGGGACCTCCCATGTAGGAGGAAGGCACCTAATCGCTTGAGTCACCTCCGCTCTCTGCTTGTTGTGTCTCTCATTGTGTTTCCTAATTGTGTCTCTTCATTGTGTCATCTTGTTGCATCAGCTTGCCACGCCATCCTGTTGCGTCAGCTCACTGTCTTGCTCGTCTTCTTTAAGAGGCGTCGGGAACCGAACCCGGAACCTCCCATGTGGTAGGCAGGCACCCAACTGCTCGAGCCAATCCATTTCCCGACGCAACTTTTAAAATGACCTCATTTTACATTGCAACACTGGCCCTTATTCCTGATCCTCCTTATCTTTTATCCATTGCACTCACCACCTTTTAACATACTGTATAATTCACTTATTAAATGCATTGCCCATCTTCCTCTCATGAGAATGTAGCCTCCACGAGGGCAGCATTTTTGGTCCGTTTTGTTTACAGATGTATCTCCAGCACCAGTGTCTGACTCCCTGCAGGCCCTGGGTAAACACTGACAAACACTAAATGAATGGCAGAGGTGAGCATTTACGAGCATGACTCTTCTGGGCCCTAGATCAGAAACAGTCTTTTCACAGCCATGTCTTTAGAGCCAGAGGAGGAAGCAAAACCCCTTGGCCCTGTGCTGTGAACATTTTGCCACCGTACGCCATGCGGAGTTGTCACCAGGAATCTGAATAGCCAAGGTGCACTATGTTAGTTTCAGAAGGGAAGGGAAAAGCCTAATTTCTGGCTTTGTGATCATTTCCCAATTCAATGAAATAGATGGCTCCTCCAGCAGCCATTGGCGCTTCCTGCTTTCCCCAGTCTAACCCTTGGAGTGCATGCCTGGGCTCTCTCCAGGGAGCTGGAAAGAGTAAATTGTTTTCAGTTCCCAGAGTGTATCCTCTTACTTTGTCCCTGTTGGTGACATCGAATCTAGCCCAGCCATGATCACAGTTGACAAGAAACCTCTGGACTGGTGTCCCTAGGGCTTCCCTCTAACAAAATGAAACTGTTTATAGTTTTTAAGTAATTATTGAGTTGGCCTAATTTTTCTCTCATCCCCTGACTTTTTGTCTTATTCCCTATTTTTTTAAAGTGCACCTTTTATTTTCCAATAGTTTTAGATTTACAGAAATACTGTGAATATAGTACAGAGGGTTCTCATATGCCCCGTACTCTTGGCCCTAATTCCCGCTATTAGTAACATCTTACTTTGTATTCATCCTCTATTTTAACCTTTAAGCTAGATTTTAGGTTGTTCCCACCCTTTCTAGGTTTCTTGCTTTTTCAAGAGTGGAAATGAGCTGGGGCTTTCTAGCCAAGAGTTCCCTACTTACTAGTCGAGTGACCTCATGCAAATAATCGCCTCTAAAAGTCGATAAAGATGTTTTAAAGATAAAACAGCACTGGAGTAAAATAAGAAAACATGGTATCAGGTAACTCAAGTTTCTATATAAGACGCCTTAAAATTTTTAAATGTAAATTGGTCCCACTTAGTAGACTTTGCCTTAGAGCAGAAAGACAAAAACTTTGCTCATTAATACAAACCCTTCCCCTCCACACTCCTAAATGAATGTTAAACACATAATGAAAGAATCTTGGTTTGAAGGGGAGACAACTTATTGGAATACCGTGGTGTCTGCATTTTCTGGACAAGCCCTGCCTTTTCAGCTATAAAACATGTACATGATACATCACTGGGCTCCTGAAAGGACTGAAACCCAGGAAGGGTGCTCCTTTCTCCTACTTCCACCTCTTCTGAAATCATTACTTTACTACACTTTTCTGTACAACTTACTTAGAAATGACTTCATCACTGCCTTGTGACATTTCTGCTTTCGATCCTCTGTGATCTGCTGCCGATTATTGAATTTGTCTTATGTGTTCTTTGTAATCTGTTACCTACACTGTGTATGAGTATCTTGCCCCGAAATTGACCGTAAGTTCATGGAGGACAGTGGCTCCATCTTATATTTCCAGTCTCCCATGATGTACCTGATAAATGTTTGTTACTAAAATGCAAAGAGTATATCATTGGAAATATGAAATCAAGCTTTTATATTTGTTGTTTTAATACAGGGTAAAATTCAGTACCATGATCATATCGTTGAAGGATTTGAAAACATGCCAGCTGCATTTATGGGAATGCTGAAAGGAGATAATTTGGGGAAAACAATAGTGAAAGCATAAGAAGAATGACACAGGGAATCTAGAGATCATTTCATTACTTAATCTGTGCTTTCCACCATTTAGTGAAAGTGTATATTATCATCTAAGAAACAGTAACTGTAATGAGTTTGACCTACCTAATAAAAAGCATTTATGTATAAGTGGTATATTATTAGGAACAAAGTGTGAAAATTGCAGAGTGAACAATAACCATTCACCCCACTGCCTACAACAGCCCCTTCTAGGTTATGGCAGAACTGATGGCTTTGGAGTCTGAAAGATACACTGCTTCTCTGACATTGGACTTCAGTTATTCATTTGTAGAGTGAAGAAAATAACATCTGCTTCATAAACATATTATACACTTATTTAAACACCAGCCTAATGCCTAGCCTCTATTACAGTACTCCATAAATGTTAGCTAGCGCCCCACAGAAATTGGTGAATTTTAAGTCATAGGCTTACCCACCCCTATTGCTTATGATTATATGAGAAGAAAGAAACAGTGTTGGTGTACCAGCCCACACAGGCCCTCTGCAGGTGATTCTAATAACATGACAGACAAGGAAGGAATCTACCCTTCACGACAGCTACTCAAAAGATAACACATAAGAATATTAACAAACATATCCACATGTGTAAAATTTATATGATGAAAGTTTGAAAATATTACTGAAGAACATAACAGAAAATATGAACATATGAGAAGGTATCACTTTCTCAGGAAGATTCAGTATATAAAGAGGTCAATTCTGTTAATCAATTTGCCATCAATAGGGGAAGGGTTAATAAATTGTATTACACTGGGAAAAATAGGTTATGTATGTGTGTATATATATATATACAAAATCTCTGGAAAAAATACAAGAAACTGATAACATAGGTTGCTCCAGGGAAGAGAACTGATAATTGGCTAAAGACAGAAATTAGAGAAAGACTTCAAATGGTATAACAATGGTAGGTTGAATTATATATCCCAGAAAACATAATCTTAATCCCAATTCCTCTGCATGTGAACCCATCCTAAATAGGGCCTTGAAGATGTTATTTTTATAAAGGTGTGGCCACCTGAACCAGGATGTGTCTTAATCCTGTTCCTGGGGAACCTTAGTAAGAGAGAGCCACAGGGAGGAGACGGAAGTCAACGGAGCCCAGAAGGGAATAGCGAGGACCCCCTGATGAGGATTGCTGAGGACAGAGCGCTGGCAGCCCTGGGCAGAAGTCAGCCTTCTAGCCTCTGAGACCATGAGAATAAATTCCCCAGGTCATGGCAGCCTGGAAGACCAAGATAATAACTTGTACTTTTTGAATTCTGAACCTTATTGCTTAGGTTTCCCAGCTGTTAAATACCATTCAATGGATTCATTTAACGACAGGAATTTATTGGCTCACAGTTTCAGAGGCTAGAAGGCGGCTTCCTCCTGGGATGGGTATCTTCGGGCTGGCGGCAGTTTTTGGGGTCCTTGGCTTTGCCATCCCAGGGTGGTGTCTTCTTTCTCCTCCAGCTTCCGTTGCCCATGGCTACTCTGACTTTCACTCTGCCCATAAAGGAATCTAATAATCCGGATTAAAGCCCAACCTGATTCAGCTGGGCCACTCCTTAACTGAAGAAACATCTGGCAGAGATGTTGGCTACAGTGAGTCCACGCCCACCAGAATGCAGACCTTAAGAACAAGAACATGTCCAAACTGGGGTACACAATTCAATCTACCACACACATGAAGAAGTTATTTATTCAAAATATAATCAGTATTGTTTAAAATCCTCTCTAATCCTTTTGTGTCCTTTTACCAAACTATTCAGTCCTAAAAGCATTACTTGGAGCAGAGGAAGGGGGATGCCTGCTGGGGTTCCGAGTGGGCCCCTGGTAGTCCAGGCAGGTTGAGGGTCATGCACACAGGTGGGCTGGCACGAGGCATCAGAACGAGTGCTGTGACTGTGTGGAGGGTATCGCGGCCCAGCGTGGGGAGCCGGAACCTGAGCAGAACGAGGAGGGCATCTGAGTCACAGGAGGGCTACCCAGTGTGGTGTGTCAGAGCCAGGAGGAGTGAAGGCAGCATCCATGCAGAAGGAGGGTGGGAGGACCAGAACAGCCTGACGAGGGGTCCAAGCGTGGTGAGGAGGGCATTTGAACAGGAGGGTTGCCGGCGGGAGAGGTCAGAGTCCAAGCAGAGTGAGGAGGGCACGTGGATGGCGCAGCCCAGCAAAAGCTTAAGAGCCTAGGCAGTGTGAGAAGGGTGTGCACTCGGTGTGGACACCAAGCAGGGTGAGGCGGGTAACAATGTGGAGGTGAGGGGCCCGGCACAGCTGTTGGCTGCTACAGTTTGAGGCGGACAGCTATGCATGCAGTGGCCGGGCACCGGAGTCAGAGCCAGGCGGAGCTTCTTGGTGGCAGCATTGCCTGGCTTTGAAACAAAGGCAGAGAAAGAAGAATGTCCACATGGGGAAGCAACAGTGGCAGCCTGGTGCAGGATGTCAGAACCTGAGTGAAATGAGGGAGGGAGTAGTGGTGGTGACGGAAGACAAAGAGGGTTTGATGAAACGAGTAGATTAGAGATAATAGGAGCAAAGTTTTCACAGGCAGAGAAGGGAGTTACAAACACAGGAAGACTCTTGTGGTTTAGGTTGGAATTGGAGGTATTGGTGTAAACTCATGGGCTTCATTATATACAAGACAAAGAAATATGTGTTTGTCCGTGAATGCTTACTCCCTGATTCTGTCCACCAAGAAAGCCTGGAAGTAGAACCTCCCCAAAAGAAGTACACATACCTAGATGCCAGATCATGACTTCCATAGACCATTCTCTACCAAGACGAACCGGACTTCTTGGAGAAATGGCTCATTCTAGAGCTGGTGTAGGGAAGGTCCAAGATGAGTCCGGAATGTCTTATACCAGAAAGCAAGGAAGTGCTCAAAGAATGATGGAGTCATGTCAAAAAAAAAAAAAAAAAGCCAGCTACCCACCACATAAATCATGGGAAATTTGAGCTTCAAAATAAATAATGGTAAGAACAGATTATAAACCACTGAATAAAAAAGAAAGCCATGAGTCCATACTGAAATAAATAACAGAGTAAACTGAAAGTTCGATGAGGAATAGAATATTTGCATAGTTTCAAAGTACTTCTCCACAAAATACCTTTTAATTAGCAAGGGTAAAAAGGAAGCTTAAACCAAAGAAGTTGAGAAGATACTACTTTAATCAAGTGATAAATGTCAAAGTCATCAATAATGGGATAAATCAAATTTGTATGCCATCTGGTAGAATGCAATGAGAAAAATAAAGCATCACTTCTGTGATATTCCTGCCAAAGATGCATATCTTGAATCAAATCATGAGAAATATGAGATAAATTGAAGACATCAGATAATTGTAGGATAAGGAGCATTCTACAAAATAAGTGGCCTATAATCTTCAAGTGTCAATGTCATGAAAGTCCAGGAGAGGCCAGAAACTTTGCTGAAAGAGACTAAAGAGACATGACAACAAATGCAATGTATAATTCTGAACTAGATTATTTTCCTACAAAGCACATTAATGGGATCATTGGCAAAAATTGAACGGGGTTTGAGAAGTAGATGGTAGTAATGTATTGCTGTTAATTCCCTGAATTTGATGGTTATATTGTGGTTATGTAGGAGAATTTCCAAGTTTGTAAGGAAATATGCACCAACATACGTGGGGATAATGGCAAGCAACTTACTCTCAAATTGTTCAGGGGAAAAAAGTTCTTTGTACATTACTTGAAATATTTCTGTAACTTTGAGAGTATTTAAAAATGAAAAAATTATGAAAAGGAAAATAACTTTATTTAAAAGGCATCATACAGTATGTACTTTTTGGGTTTGGTTTTTGAGATTCATCCATTTTGTTGCAGGTATTAGTAATTCATTCCTTTTTATCAACAAGTGGTATGAATATACCACAATGTACTGATTTACTCACCTGTTGATGGATGTTTGGATTGTTTCCAGTTTTTTTGTAATGATGAAATAAAACTTCGGTGAATAGTCACCCACGTCTGTTTTGGTGGGTATATGTTTTCATTTCCCTGGGAGCATGTACCGAGGAATGGGATTGCTGGGTTGTAAGGTAGGTGTTCATTTACCTTTATAGGAAACTGCCAAACTGTTTCCCACAGTGGTTGCCTCACTTTACCCTCCCACCATCAGTTTAGTATTGTTTCAGTTGCTCCATATTCCTGCCAACACTTACTATTTTTCCTGGGTGCAAAGCACTCTGTTGTTGTAATTTTACTTTGATTTCCTTCAGGACAGATGATGCCAGGCACTTTTTCATGTGCTTATTGATCATCTTTTTGTGAACTGCCTATTCAGATCTTTTGCCCGTGTTTTAACTTTGCTTGTTTATTATTAAGAATTCTTTTTTTCAGGATATAGGTCCTTTCTCAAATACATGTATTGAAAATATTCCTTTTCAGTCTGTAGCTTGCCTTCTCATTTTCTTAATCATGCTATGTTTTTAATTTTGGTAATATTTACCTTTTTTCTTTAATTGTTAGTGCTTTTAGTTTCCTGTCTAAGAAATCTTTGCTATCCTAAGGTCATGCAATATTGCTCCCATATTTTCTTCTATAGACTTTATAGGTTTAGCTTTGACATTAGATCTGTGATGGAGCACAGAGGGAGGGAATTGACTACAAAGGGGCCGAAGAGAATTTTCTGGGGTGGTGCCAGTCCTCTTTGGAATGAGAATTACCTAGGAGTATTCATTTGCCAAAACTCATCAAATTGTACATTTAAAATGTGTGCATTTTATTGTATGTAAGTTATACCTCGATAAAGTTGACTTTAAAAAGAAGAAAATTATGTCCAGTGCAAAAGCCAAGTCATAAGACAGGAGCTTGCTTGCAGCCAAACTGCTATGGATTCCTGGCTAGGGAAAAAGAAGTACAATAACCCTACAAAGTTAGGTCAAAGTCTGTAAGATCAACAAGCAATCTGCTTTGTGGAAGGACCTCCCACGTGGGCATTGATATCTTTTTCCCACTTAAGAGGAGAAAGGAGAAACACAGATCCTCATGTCCCTCCACTCCCACCTGCCATCTCTTCTGCAATTTATTTTGGCCCAAGTATTAAGATAGGGTCTATCTTTATTTTTTTTCCAAGTGACTAGCTAGTAGTTGTTCCTACACCATTTATGGAATAATCCATCTTTCCTTCATTGATATGAAATGCATCTTTAGTATGTATTATAGTCATAGGTACTTAGCTCCATATTGAGATTCATCTATTCAACTGATCTTTGTGTTTCATTATTTTGTCACTACTGTGAATAGGACTTTTGCCCACTACATTTTCAACTGGTGATTGCTTCAATATTGGAAAGCTTTTGATTACACTTGCCTCTGAATCTATGCACAATTGATTTACACATTTTTGGAACAAGCATTTAAGAAAACAATTCTCTTTTACTTCAGTAATTTAAGATTAACTCTGTTTAAACGACTTGTCACAACGTTTTTAGCCTCATGTTTACAGCACAGTCCAGGCAACTAATGGAACCTGATACAACTCACTGCATCAAAAAAAGATGGTTTCTGTCAGCCTGTGACAGTCTACAATTCAGGTATTCTGAGTTTATGTACTGTGAACCTGTGTATATCCCATGTACATATTTTTTTCAGTTACATCTCAACAGTAAGGTGACAGTCAACATCCCATAGACGTTCCTAGATGAAGAGCCAAGCAGGATATTGCCACTGAGCATGTATTATCGGCCAAATTGAAAAAGTTAAACAAGATCTATAGGACTTTAATCTGCCCCCTTCAGAATAAGAAACTGGAATACAAACTCCATTTAAAAAAATTTAGAGGCTCTACTTGGATGGCTATAATAAAAAAGGCAGACAATACAAGTGTTGACAAGGATGTGGAGAAATAGCTCATCCGCTACTGATAGGGATATAAAACTGTGCAGCTATTTTGGAAAATAGTTTGGCAGTTCCTCAAAAAGTTAAACGTGGAGTTACCATATGACATGGCAATTCTCCTCCCAGTATACACCCCAGAGAATTGAAAACATTTGTCCACACAAGAACTTGTACATGAATGTTCATTAGCAGCATATTCATAACAGTCAAAAGTTAGAAATAACCTACATGTCCATCTAGTGATGAACAGATAAACAAAATGAGGTATATCCAAATAATGGAATATTATTGGGTCATAAAAAGGAATGAAGTTCTGATACACACTACATGAACCTTGAAAAGAATGGTAAATGAAAGAAGCCAAACACAAAAAGCTTCATGTTGTATGACTTTGTTTATATGAAATGTCCAGAACAGGCAAATTCACACAGATGGAAATTAGATTGGTAGATTAGTGGTTGTCAGGGACTGGGTGGAGGGAGGAGAGAGTGACTGCTCAGGGTACAAGGTTTCTTTTGGGGCTGATGAAAATGTTCCTCAATTTGTTAGTGGTGATAGTTGCACAATTTTGGTAATATACTAAAAACCACTGAATTATAAAAGTTTACAGGGGTGAGCTTTATGGTATATGAATTACATCTCCATAAAGCTGTTATAAAAAGTTAAAAGGCATATGTAACCCCCAAAATAGTATGTGAAGGCACACATTGTTTAGAGGCATTTTATTAACATAGCACAGCAGATAAAGGTACAGCTGACTCCTGGGGGCTGCTGATGAGAGGCAAGAAGAGACTCCCCACAGAAATCTGGACAGACTTAGAAGTGGAGGCATCAGGAACTCTGAAGTGGGGAAGAAATTAGGTGCTAAACACAGAGAGAGAGAGTGCTTGGTAATATGCATAATGAGCAGCTGAGTCCAAGAGGTCACTCCTTCCTTCTTCAGACCTTTTTCAGTCGGTGACTATCCATCCCCCCACAGGAAATGAGGTAAAGTCTTTCACAAAATAGAACTTGAGTGGCTTCTATCTTGGGTACACTGGGCCTGGAGAAAGTGGAAGTGAGACATCCAGGTGGGGTGAAGGCCCCCTCCCACCCATCATGCAGCTTGCTTTCTCATACTCTGAGAACATGGTAGCCAGGCTTATACCTACCAGGTAGAGGAGATCCTTCTCTGGAGAAATTACAGATCCTTCTGGAGAAACTACACTGCTCCAAGAAAGACTTAGACTGACATTTAGGGTCTGTGTTGGTTTGAGTCCTTTAAAGACCCCAGATAATCATGTTCGTAAGGTGAACCCATTCCTGTCCCTGTAAACCCATTGTAGATGGAAGCTTTTGATTAGATTGCTTCAGGTAAGGGCCTTTGATTAGATTGGGGGACCCAGGGTGGCCTTAATCCTATTACTGGATTCCTTTATAAATGAAGGACTAAAAAGCCCCAGACAAATAGGAAAAAAGCTACCAAGACAGAAGCTAGGAGAGACAAGCAGACACTACAAGTACGCCCTGCCATGTGCCTCATCTCCCACAGCTGAGCTCGGGGAGAAAGTGAGCCCAAAGGAGAAGACAGAGACCAGCAGGGCTGCCACTGTGTCTTGCCACGTGCCCAAGTTCAGGATCGCCAGCGCCAACTTTTGGTAAGACAGCATTTCTGAAGATGCCTCAATTTTGACATTTTCACAGCCTCAAAACTGTAAGCTTTCAACCTAATAAATTCCCATTATAAAAAGCCAACAGGTTTCTGGTATGTTGCTGCCTGCAGCCGTTAGCAAACTAAAACAGGGCCCCGAAGGAAAAAGCCAAACTAAAACCACCCCGTCACACTTCTGTGAAGCCCACATATTGACCTGATGTTTCCATGTACTCAGAGCTATTAACCCAGAGATCTGACTTTAAATTAGAGACGCTGACCAGATCAGGCTTTCCATTGTTTCCCTTGGGAAGATAAAGTACATTCTATGTTTGGGAAGAAGGAAAGGGTGTGGTGATCAGATGGACTGTGGCCAAAACAATCCATGTGCTCAGTATCATGAGGACAGACTACATTTCCCAGCCTCCGCTGCAGTTAGGATGGGACAATGTGACCGATTTCTGGCCACTGGAAGAGAGCAGACATTATTTCTAAGCCAGTTTCCCCAACTTTATTGGTTATAGCTCCCTTAACATCTATATTTTTTTCACAGTGCCCCTGAGCTAAAAGAAATACCTATCACGCTGGTTAAAAAGCCAGGTCAGAACAACATAATAGTAGTTTGTGCTGTGTCTGATAGTTATAGCAGTTTCCCTCAAAAGTTTAAAATTCTGAGAAGCCCCTGGGAGTTCTCTGCAGGGCCTTGGCACCTAATTTGGGACACATGGTTGAAGCTGTTTTCAGACCAGTGCTTAAAAACATTGTACAATTTTCCAGTCCTCACTTTCCCTGCCTCTCGGACCTTGGAGGACTTATGTTCCAGAAGGCATAACTACAAAATGTTGGATGGCTGCCCAGAAAACAAACTTTTATTGTTTTAAGTCACTTTGATTTGTCGTCTGTAGGCAGCATTGCTCACTCTAACTCTGCACTGTCCAATATGGTAGTCAGTAGCCACTCGAAGGTACTGAGAACTTGCAAAGTAAATAGTGCCACATTTTTAAAAAGATTTTTATTTGTCCCCACCCCCTCATTTGTATTTGCTGTGTCTGTTCCTTGTGTGCACATCTTCCTTTTTAGGAGGCACTGGGAACCGAACCCAGGACCTCTCTGCTCCCTGCTTTGTCTCTCATTATGTTTTCCTTCTTGTATCTCATATTGAGTCAACTTATGTGACAGGTCACGCCGCCAGCCCATCACATCAGCTAGCTGTCTTGCTAGTCTTCTTTACGAGGCACCAGGAACCCAACCCGTCACCTCCTATATGTGGTAGGCGGAGCTCAATTGCTTGAGCCATGTCTGCTTCCCAGTGCCACATTTTAAATTTTAAAAACTGAGGCAGAGTAAAGTTTTTGCCCATTAAATGCAACTTTATTGTTTTCGTAGAGGTACAATTCACTTTCACCACCGCATCACACAGGATGTTGTTGTGCTGGGATGCTTCTACAGGAACGTGCACTGTTTCTAGCGTTACACATAAACACATCACCAGTCTAGTCAGTATCAATGGATTGATTCAGATCAGACGATTTTTTCCTATGCATTGAAGTAACATCGCAATGTGTTTACTTGGATATTTTATGCACATAGCACAAGTTAGTGTCCCTATGCAGACAACACACATTAAAGTGATACTTACATAAATCACTCATAAATGGAATTACTATTTTCATTATAAAATAATTACTTTTCTAGGTTAAAAAAATACAGACAAATATTTAAATTTTAAATGAAGGCATACTGCTGAGGCAGAAATGTGTGCAGATACAGATGCAATTACTACGACAAGAACGGTAAAGAAAAAAGCTACTGCAAGAGGCTATAGCACAAACATCACAAGGAATGGCAACTGCAATTTACCAACACACAGCAAAATGAAATAGCCATTTATTGTGTAAAAAAGTATTAAAGATAATACAATAGACAATATTTAAGACAATATTTAACATTTATGTTGTTTTTCAGCAACGATCTAGTGAATCTCATAGGTTTCTCCTATAATCAAAAAAGAATCAATGAAAATTATTCATCTGAAATGAGAAATTAAAAAAAAATTATGGGGGAACGGATGTGGCTCAAATGGTTAGGCGTCCGTTTCCCATATGGAGGGACCTGGGTTCAATCCCCAGGACCTCCCGGTGGAAAAAAAAAAAAAAATTATGCACAATTTTTAACAGGATCTGAGCCTGTAAATTTGGCCAGCTATACAATGGCTTGAATTCTTGCACACACAAAAAAACCTTAGATGGAGATACTTTTAAAAAAAAATTGTCATTTTAGTTATGGTAATTTAGTTAGAAAATTTTGAGGAAAAGACATGATATTTTACAAAAAGTGAGATTTTCGAACAAACCACCAAACAATTTGGCTCACAGAATACAAGGCTTTTCTAATAAAATTTGAAAAATTTCCAAGTATTTTTCTTTAGCTTTAGACAAGTCATGTGATATAGGAGACAATGCCCAGTGTCAACTTTGGTTATGTTGTCTCCATGGGTCCCCAATTTACCAAGAAATGTGGTCAATTCATAACCTTAAAATCTCAAACTTGTGGCACTTGTATTTTTTGACACTTCAGCTAGAGATAGAAATATTAGTATCTGTCATGAGGATGGGACTCCAGCTATATTAGGTCAAAAGTCCAAGCATATTGGAATTTGAAAGCAAAAGTTTCACTCATTGTTTTTTCCCATTGTATGATATGTATTGAAAATACGTGTGCTCAGTTTTCTCATGCAGATTCCAAGAAAATGTCTTGGATACAGATATTAAAATTGTTCAGTATGTACATGCAAATGCTATGAAATAATCATTGCCGGTATAGCATACTGCTGAAATGTAAGACAGTGAATTTAATGACTCTGTGTTCTTTACCAATGGTCCTTGGCTGATTCATGGAAGAGTTATACAAAAATTTCCAGTACTAGTAATTCTAATTCAAGACTTTCTTGAAATAAAAGGAATGTTTGCCAAATAGTTAATAATCAAAGACAAAAAATAGCAGTGTGATTTTTCTCCCTTATCAAATTGCATATGAACAAGCTAAATTTGAAGCTTCAAGAAAGGGAAAAACTTATTTGTGACCTAGATGGACAGATGCAAGAATTTATATTGAAAATGGAAATCTTTCACAGTACAAATACAAAGTAATTACTTTACACATTTTTCTAACATGAATCAATATACAGAAGATTTAAATTGTAATCCACAGCACTGTGTAAACTGGCTGCAAAAACTACAAGAAAAATTTCAAGAATGCCTTATCAATGTTGGTAAACTTAATGTTTTTTTCCATTTATCAATACCTCTTTGAATATGATAATAGTACTGAGTTGACACAAGAGTTAGTGAGTGTACTTAGATGAAGTTTTGAAGCTGACATGCTTTTGCTTTAAAGTCAAATCAGTTCTAATAAAAGATGAACAGTTTTGTCAATCAAATGAAAAAACATCTTGATAATTCACTTATTGGAAAACTTTTAAGTATGTTAGGAACAACAAAGTATGTTTGGACAAACTATATAAATCTACTTTTCCAAATCTAAATTGTATAAATCTAATTATGGATCACGTATCTCAGGTGAAATTTTAGTGCATGAATTAAGACTTGCCATAGTGTAAAATACACGTTAGATTTTGAAGACTTAACACAAAAAATTTAGTAATTTTTATATTAATTACCTGAAGAAATGATAATATTTTGGATATACTGGTTCAAATTAACTATATTATTAATTTCACCTGTTTTCTTTTACTTTTTTAGTGTGGCTACTAAAAATTTTTAAATTACATATGTGACTCAAATTCTATTTCTATTGGACAGTGCTGCACTAACTAAAACACCTTCCAACCAACTTTTATGAGCCCCCTTTTTAAATATGAAGATAATCAAGCATCGCCAGAGATTTGAGGAAGGCTTTGAAAGTCAAAGGGATAGAAAACGAGTAAAAATAACTCAGAGGAAGCAGAGGTGATGCAGAAGAAAATAAAACTCCATGACTATAATTGACAACCTCAGAAAAAGAAAATATTTCATCTATGAAGCAAAACCAGGATAATATTTTTTAGAAAAGGAATAACCCGAGAACCAGAATATGCACTTGGGAATAAAAACATGAGAAGAGCAATAAAACATCCAAAATATTTAATAGTAGAGTTGGAAGATAAAGGCATCTTCCAGAAAGTAGGATAAAAATCAAAGACATGGAAAATGAAAAGGAAATGATTAAAAACTTAAGATGACTAAAACCTAAGAAGGTCTCCCATCTGACAAAGAGGAATAATGAAGAGAAAAAGAGAAAATGAAGAAGAAACTACTAAGCAAATTATACCAAAGAATATCCCAGAACTGAAGGACATGAGTTTCCCCATCAAAAATGTCCAACTCATTGCCATCCAACGAATTAAAAACACAAAACAAAACAAAACAAAAAACCTACATCAAGAAATAGAGTGAAATTTCAGAAAATCATATATAAAAAGACAACTACAAAGGCATCCTAAGTGGGGTAACAAAGCAGGTTATATACAAATGTTAAGAAATTAGAATGGCACTGGATTTCTCAAAAACATTGGAAGCTAGAAAACAATGGAGAAAAACATTAAAAATCTGAAGGAAAAAGAATTTCAACCTAGAATTCTTTACTTTCACCTGTTAACATTTTATTTTCTCATATAATATTTATCAAGTTAAGAAAATTTTCTTCCATCCTTAGCTTGACTTCTTTTAAAAATCAGAAATGATTTTACTTTTATCAAATATATTTCATTGATGTCTTTTTCCCTCCTTTAATATGTTATTCAGTCATTTGACAAAAATTTCTTGAATGCCTACTTTGTGCTAGGCACCATGCTAGGAGCTGGGATCAGAGTGGAAAAAAGATAGACAAGATGCCTGTTCCATGAAGCTTACATCCTAAGAGTAATAAGAATAAACTACAAACAAATAAAAAAAATTTTTTTCAGATAATGCTAAGCATGATGGAATTCTGTATTCCCAAGCCTTACTTAGGTAAAGTACAATTTGGTTAAATTTGTTCTAACTAAACTTCTGTTAGGCTTTTTAAAAGGTAAGAGAGGCGAAAAGAATCTCATGGGTTTTCAAAGAAATGTCACTGCTTATCCACAGCACGTGTTGCTTGTATTAGACATCAAACTTAGTTGGAATTCTAAAGAAAAAAACTTGCCAAAGCTTACTTTTTACTAGACTTGTTTCACTAGAAAACCTGTCTACCTTGTTTACTGTAAGAGAGCATTTTCCATTACATGCACTCTACCCCACAATTGTTTCAATACTCCCTCTACTTAACAGATGTTTGAATACTGACCAAATAAACTCTAGCAGGTGTAAATTATCAATAAAACAAAGCCTAGTATCTTTGACAATCTCATAAAGAAAATGTGTGTGATAGAATAGTGACCAGCAATTTACTTTCATTAGGGTGATAGTGTGTTATACTGAAATATTTCCTGATGTTGAACTACCCATGAATTCCTGAAATAAACCCTAGAGAAATATTATTCTTTTAATATATTGTAGAATTTAAGTTTTTTTTTGCTTCTGAGAAGAGTCTTAAGGCATATACACTTGTAAATAAGGCCAATCTATATAGGCATATCATTTTTATAAGGTTCTGCTAGCTACATGAAATGAAAAGGAGTCACTTCAGTGTTTTTTAATGCTCTCAAACAGTTATCATAATATAAGAATTATTGGTTACATAATGGTTTGGTAGAGCTTGCCCAGAAAAAATCTGGGTCTGGTGCCTTTTAGGAGATTTGGAGTAGGGTAAAGATGCCATAGTAGCCCATCTGTGACCACCCTTTCAATTTCTTCTGATTGTGTTCTAGTCATTTTTCAACCTATTTTTAAAGTCAATTTTGATGATTTATATTTTCCTAGAACACTGTCATTTTTAAATTTAGTGATTTAAAATTGCATATATCAGTATACATAAAGATGGTTATGTCCCATTTTTCAATCTTAATATTGTCTGAGTGGAGAAACAGAAACCTTCCTACATTGTTGGTGGGAATGTAAAATGGTAAAGTCACTTTGAAATACAATGAGGCAGTTTCTTTGAAAAGTTAAATATTTATCTCATCACCCAGCAGCTGCACCACAGGAATCTACCCAAGGAAAATGATAAATTTGCCCACACAAAGACGTGCACACCATTCTTCTAAGTAGCATTATTCACAACCACCAGAAAACTGGAAAAAACCCAAATGACTCTCAAACTGGTAAATGGAAGACAAATATGGTATATCCATACAATGGAATACTAGTCAACAGTTAAAAAGGATTAAAGTATTGGTACATGCTACAACACGGATGAACCTCAAAGACATAATTTAAGTGAAAAAGCCAGACATGGAAGAACACAGATTGTATGATTCTATTTATAACAGATATCCAGAAAAGGTAACTGAACAATAGACAAAAAATACACTGATTAGTGGAAGCCTGAGGTTGGGGATGGAACTGGGAATTAAGTGTAAAATGAACAGGTAAGGTCTTATTGGGGTGATGAAATGTTCTAAAACTGGATGACGGTGATGGATGCACACCTCCATAAATTTACTAAAACTTAATGAATTGTACATGAGATGAATTTTACATGTAATTTATACCTCAATAAAGCTGTAAAAAAAAAAAAAGTTTATGTCCTAGATTACCAACTGATAATGGAATAAAACATCCTCTTATGAAAGATGAGAAACCTAACCGGTTAAATATTTTGGAACAAGTAATTTGACATATTTCTTTAATTTTTGCTGTAAATCAGATCTTTTCAAAACAAAAATTAAGCCAGGTGAATGATTGTCACAAACCACGTTTTTTTCCTGGCTAAGAATGTGTCTGATTGGTCCATTTAGCAATAACTATAGAGATTAATTCATCACCACACAGCATCTGCTTGAACCGCAGGCTTTGTTCCTGGAAAGGGGAGGGGTTGGGAGTGAAGGGAGGGAGGGAGGCACAGGGAAGAAGCCAAAACCTCCGGAGGTAGCATTGCAAACCCAAACCCGTTAAATCACAGCAAATATTGCTGAGTCTGAGATCAACACTAAGGATCTCTTCATTTCCATAAGTCTGGAGTTTTCTGGTTTAGTTCTACTTTCATAGGAGCCATCTCAAATTTCACCTTTAGGAATTTATTTCTTGGCACTGTTGAGTCAGTAGGGTTCCTCCAGAACTCTATGACCTAAGACCCAGACCTAATATGTGCAGGGTCTATTGTGCCTTTTTCATTTAAAAACTATTACTCAGACTCCATCAATGAAATTTATGAATAACAATCAATCCACCAATACCAGCATACTCCATTCCTTTGAAATCTAATTTCACAAATGTAAACACATTGTATATCATTTCTACATTCTTTTCCTGAATTTATTTGCTATCAGTGGGGTCTCTTTAGATTTTAGGATATATATTCTCTATATGCTAAGGCATCATAATATCAAATTCCTACAGTTGTCCAGTTAGGTGATATAAATGAGGAGAGAATTTGGCAAGCAGGAGAGTACATTCCCCATCTAAAGGTGGCAGGGGCTGCCCAAGACCAGCTGACTGCCCCACAGAAATATGAGTCCAGTGTCATCAGTTCTTATAATTTATCAAACCAAGCCCTAATTGTTTAAAAAAATATGAAATTTCCTAACTTTCAAATGGTGGCAATTAATTCCACCCACTCACACCCACACACCCACACACCAACCCTACCATGGAGATCAACTAAAACACATCTGACCAGAGGCCAACTTGGGACCTCTGCCATACAGAAAGTTAACTCTCCAGTTGCAGGAAGCGGTACTTCACACTGACACGTGTGAATAAAAAAAAACACAATCTCTTTTGCAAAACAAACCCCACCCATAACAGCTTTCTGCTTTTGACAATGCCCTCTCCCCTGCCCCCAAATCTGTTTTCCTAAGACTATTACTCTCCCGGCTGAGATGCTTCAACTGGAAGTTCCCTGGATTCCCAAGCAGAGCCAATGCCCAGAGGAAAAGAGGTGCTTTCTCCAAATGAAACATTCCCTGAAGGCAAAATTGTTTGAGCTGTATTAACCCGTTCCTGTTTACAGCATTCTAGGGATCCCTGCATCAAGTATTCAAAAAATACACTTCAATCTCACTAGTTCAGAAATCCAGCATCCTAAATCAAAGTCATTTTCACTAGAGAAACTTGAAAGTTTCAATTACCTGAAAATGGTTAACTGATTTTCACAGCTTTAGAGAGAAAAAAAACTTAGAAATCATTAGTCCAACCCATTCCTTTCACTGTAAAGAAACCGAAGTTCAGAAAGGTCAAATGATTTGCCCAAGATTATATAAAATAAAATTGGATGGCAAGGTGGGGCAGAAACTAGGTTATCTGCCTCCAGCTAAGTGTTTTTTCCATCATGCTACATGGTAGTGGAAGGGAAGGTACGAGATAAAGCCTCTAAAGAAAAGAGGTCAGTCCAGTGGGTCCTTTGTGCCCCTCCCACACTTGTTAAGTTCAAGCTTGGTCCTTTCCAATTATTTCACATCTCATACTACTTTCCTTATTTTCTAATGACTTTATCACTACTATCTACTAGTAGTTGACATCCTTGCAAAGAAGAAAGAGGAATAAGAAAAAGATTATTTTTCCTAGCTGCCAACCCACCAAAGTTGTAGCTAGTGGACAGTGCTGTGGTAGTTCATATCCTGGATTTTTAATAGGGGCCAATTTTGACTAAATTCCTACCCCCCCCACTTTATTATATTCCCAGAATTACTCTCCAGAGTGAAATCCTCGATGTCTGATGAGGCCTGAATTACTCTTAAATGTCTTCTCACATTCATTACATTCATACTCTCTCCTTCCTGTATGAATTTTTAGGTGTTCTACAAGGATTGAGCTTCGACTAAAGGTTGCTCCACAATAGTCACATTCATAGGGTTTCTCTCCAGTATGAATTCGGTGGTGCTCATTAAGAGATGAACTCTGACTGAAGGACTTCCCACATTCTTTACATTTATAAGGCTTCACACCGGTATGAATTCTCTGATGACGACTAAGCAGTGAATGCGTAGGGAAGGCTTTCTCACATTGGTTACATTTGTAGGGTTTTTCTCCTGAATGAAGTCTTTGATGATAAATAACTGATGTAAAATGGCTAAATGTCATCCCACAATCATTACATAAGTATGGTTTTTCTCCAGTATGAATTCTCTGATGTCGTGTAAGGCAAGAATTCTGTCTAAAGGCTTTTCCACATTCACCACATTTATAGGGCTTCTCTCCAGTATGAATTCTCTGATGTTTGGAAAGGGAAGAGCTATGACTGAAGGATTTTCCACAATTGTTACATGTGTAGGGTTTCTCTCCAGTGTGAATTCGCTGATGTTGAATTAGAGATGAACTGTCACTGAAGGGCCGCCCGCATTCCTTACATTTATAGGGCTTTTCTCCAGTATGAACTCTCTGATGTTTAATGAGGTGGGCACTCAGGGTGAAAGCTTTTCCACAATCATCACATTTGAAGGGTTTCTCTCCACTATGAGTCCTATGGTGTGGTGTGAGTGACGAACTGTCACTGAAAGCTTTTCCACATTCGTTACACATATAGGGTTTTTCCCCAGTGTGAATTCTCCTATGTTTAGTGAGTGACGCACTATAGCCAAAGGCTTTTCCACATTTACTACATTTATGGGTTTTTTCTCCAGTCTCAGTACTCTCATCTTTATTCACGGCATCCGGATTTAACGCTTTCCAGCATTTATCACATATTGAGGAATTTTTTCCATCAGGTGTTTTCTTACATGAGCTTTTGGTAAAAGATACCCCACAGTTACTACATTTCTTGGTTTTATCCCCGAAACGAATTTTATGATGTTTCTGATGTTGAATATGAGACGACGAGTGACTTATGACTTTCCCACCCTCATTACATTTCCGTGGTTTTTCTCCAGTGTGTTCTTTGCGGTTCAGAATAAGGTCTGAATGGAAACTGAAGGATTTCTTGCATTCATTGTACCTCCGTGATTTTTTCCTTAAGTAGACTCTCAGATGTTTAATTATGTCTGAAGTTTGTCTGAAATTCTTTCCAAAGGCATTCTTTTCTGGGTCAAGGACTGACCTCACACTGAGGCTTCCACCAAATTCCTCATCCTTATTGGCTCTCCCATGAGTTTTCTTTTGCATGCCTGCTACTTGTGAATCGTCCTGATTGCTTTGATCCTTCTTTAATCTGCCATAACATTCCCAGGATTCTTCCATCAAGTTGTAAGGATCAGTTCTGAGGTATCTTTCTATTATTTTATCTAGAGATGATTCTTCCATAAAAATATCGTGATTTGGAATGGATTCCTTCAACTCACATCTGGGATCATTCTCTAAAAGAAATAACAAATAGAATATTTCCTGTATACAGTAGAGGAAGCTGCTGTACTGGGGCTGAAATGGGAATACCGACAATAATGACTAGAAAGACTGTGGCTTGGACAGTTCTCAAATTGAGGCTTGTAACACAGGGAAGGCAAAGGAGATATAGGGTAACAAGGTAAACACAGGGGTTAGGAAAAATATTGAGGACATGAAGTTTGTGCTTTATAGATACAGATGCAAATTCTAAGGCAAGTGTCGAGTTCCTGTGATAAGCTCCAACCTGCTCTATATCCAGACTTTTCACTTTCCAAGCAATAATATTAACAATAGCACATTTACTGACTGCTTACCAAATGTGAGGCCCCATGCTGAGCACTTTACTTGCTTCATTTCATCTTCCTAAGAACTCTAGAAAGTAGATCTTATTTCTTTACCTGTTTTATGAATTCAATAGCTAGGCACACAGAGTTTAGGAACCTTGCCTGGATCATGTAGATTAAGTGGTAGAATCAAATTTTTAATCTACTCTGACTCTAACGCCCATGCATGTCCTTGATTCCTATACAATACTGCCCTTCCCCAATGCAGCCAAAGAGCACTAATTTTAAAGAGAACTGCAATCACATCAGAGGCACACAACATCTATGTTAGATTTTCAAAGACTCCCACCACTTGTCCCTACTTTATCTTTACAACTTACAGATTCTGTAATCAGATGTCCATCTACTCTTCCTCCCATATTGCAGCATTTTGAATTCTTTTCTTTTGGTCTCATTGCTTCCTAATACTGAAAATATAACCCCACAATAGTCTCACGTATCAAAAACATAAATTTGTCAGGACCCAGAGTTGAAGACCCCAAATCACCACAGAGCTTTCTCCAATCCATACTCTCACCAACTGTGCTCTTCTCAGAATTTTCAGTTGATGTATTAACCACATCATTCATCTCGGCTTTGAATCATGAGGTCATATGATCACTTTTACAAAACCATTACTTAAACAGATAATAAACTATAAAATACTTCAAAACCCTACTGCTCAGAATTTAAAACTATTAAAAATTCTGTGCATTTCCTTCTAGATTTTTCTCTACGTATTTTAGAATAAAAAGATTCCAAGTATAAAATGTATTCTGCAACACTTTGCATTTGTAGCAGTTTGGCACTGTTTATGAATTCCAAATATAGTCATTGGATTATGCCAGAGTTATAATTTTTAATTAATTAAATTATGATTAGGGCTTTGATTGGGCCACATCAGTAGGGCATTGAGTCTCCGCCCCTTGGTGGGCAGCCTCTCACAGAGAAAAGACTTTGCCAAGGACAGAGATGGGAGTTTTTGAGCTGGAGCCCGGGAAGTGGACACACTGGAGAAGAACACAGAGGAATAGAGATGGCTCCTTAGACACAGCAGAAGCCCCGGGGAGAGAGACAGAGCCATTTGCCTGATAGTCTACAGCTGGCCTTGTGGAGAGAACACAGCAGCTGTGCCCAGAGAGAAACAAAGGCCCGGGAAGAGAGGAACCCAGGAAGCCTGAACTCTTGTCAGATGTCAGCAGCCACCTTGCCCCAACATGTGGCAATAGATTTTGATGAGGGAAGTAATTTATGCTTTATGGCCTGGTAACTGTAAACTTTGATCCCAAATAAATATCTTTCTAAAAGCCAACAGATTTCTGGTATTTTGCATCAGCATCCTTTTGACTGACTAATACAGCATTTATAATGATTTTCCATTTCACTGGTAATTCTTCATAATAAATCATTTTCATTAGCTACACAATATCCATTATATAGACATATTATAATTTATTTAGTCATTCCCTTATAGAATGCTTACCAAATCATTAATATTTCCTTAGAAGACACACATAAAAGTGGCGTTACTGAATCAAAGAGTAGAAAAGTTATACCCAATTTATGATAGTACCAGTAGTACCTGAGTAATCATTTCTGATCTGATGATCTTTCTTCGAATCTCTGCAAATCTGGTTAATAAAAAATACTATTTCAGAGGGATTGTGGGAAGATGGCAGAGTAGGGAGCTCCAAGACTCAGTCCTTTGACCAGAACAATTAAACAGGCAGGAATTGTCTGAAACAAATATTCTGAAACTCCAGAGGCTAGAAGAACACTGCACAGCATACAGAGAAGAGTGGGAGAAGGAGACTAATAAATTACAGTAAAGAAAAGTAAATTGTTCTCTCTGTGCAGCAGCTACATGTTCCCATGCCCCATTCTTGTGACAGGCTGCCATGGGGTCCAGCCCTAATTAGCTCAATGGTGACAGAAAGGGACACAGTTTGTCATCGATGATGACAGTTTTTTTACTGGCAACTTCAGATCGCAGGGGCCTTGCCTGAAGGGCAGCCATTGTTTCAACCTGGCCCAGACAAGGGCCATGACAGAGGAGACACACTGCTGCTTCAGGCCAGTGGAGGAAGTTAGCTGAAGGGCTGCATTTTCTGGGCAGGTCAAGAAAGCTCAGCTTTGGGGAGTTGTGAAGAAGGTTCTTGGTGCCCTGAACCCCATCTGAGGGCACTTTGGGGCCAGTCTACAGCCCCTTCATGGGTCCCTGGCCTGTTTTGGCTAGGAGAGACTGACTTGGGAAAGTCCTCTCCTTTAAGCCCCTCATCCCAGAATCTGCCATCCAGGCAAAAGCAGCTTGAAACAAAAAAGGAGTGTAAGAAACTGTAGAGGTGGACAATCTGGGGCAAACGCTTTCTAGCTTAAGCACTAGGGAGAGGGAATCTGTCTCTTGGGAAATAGAGGGGACAAACAAACTACTGTAAATAGGGAAACTTTAAAGAGCAAAAGCCAAGGATAAGACAGAGGCCCAAAAAGACAGGCAAAACCCTGCACACTGCATGCATTCAATGTGGGCAGAACTTCCTGACAGAAGGGCTGCAGCTCAAGAAAATCTCTGTCTTAATCACCAGCTGGTTATAAAATCAAGAAACAAATGTCTCAGGGAATAAATTCCAGAGATAACATTTTAAAAATATTATCGAGGACTTCCGGGAAGATGGCTGAGTAGTAACACACAGGAATCTCTTCTCCAGAAAAATAGCTAGAGAACAGGCTGAAACAGACCCAAAATAGATCTTCTAGGGTTTAGGACAGCAGGGGAAGACTGCACACCACCGAGAGGAGAGAGGGACAAAAGAGAGAAATCGCGACGACAGAACCAGAACCGTGAGTTTTTAATCAG
>JAQZBX010033702.1:0-25285 GCA_029593785.1 Cabassous unicinctus
CTAGGTTTATAAAATATTTGGTGAGTTCCTGGGTCACCTAATCTAGTACCAGATCCTGGGTGAGAAAAGGTTGCCCATAGACCATTTCAAAAGGCAAAGGTAAAACAGGTCTTTTGGAGCTATTTGTTGCCTCAGCAAAGCAACAGGTAGGTTGGTGACCCAAGGTGATGTGGTTTCCCATGCATAGTTTGGCCAGTATTTATTTGAGGGTTTGGTTAGCTCTCTCTACTTTCTCTGAGGTTTGGTGCCTCCAGGAATTATGATAATATTTAATTTTGTGGGCAGCCCATAGACCTTAGGTTATTTTTCCAGTAAAGGCTGGCCCATTGTCACTTTGGAGGGACTTAGGTAGTCTGAACCTGAGGATGATTTTCTTTAGGAAGTCCTTAACCACCTTGTTTTCTGTTTCCTTTCTAGTGAGAAATGCTTCTACCCTTCCAGCAAAAGTACCTATCAGTACTAAGAGGTACTTATATCTCTGGCATGATGGCATGTGGGTAAATTCTATGCTAGTCCTCCCCAGGGTATGATCCCCACAACTGGTCAGGGGGTTTAAGGGAGGAGGTTTGTTGAGCCTCCTGTAGTTTGGGTCATTAATTGCACACAGGAGCAACTTTTGGTAACTCCTTTATTGTTTTGTCAGGCCCTGACCCTCAAAAACCTGTTTTGCTAAGCCAATCAGGGCTTCTCTCCCTAAGTGAGTGGCTTGGTAGAGGCCATGAAGGATCTTCCACAGCACTGCTCCTAGTAGATAGACTTGAGCTTCCTTAACAACCCCCCCTGCCAGCTTCCAGGGTGAACCCTAGGCTAGCTGTTTTGGGCTGCTCATCCTAGGTATAGTCTGGAACCTTGGGTGGTGGGACAGGTTCTGGGATGAGGGCTGGGAGGGAGAGTGGGGTTTACACAATGTTTACCCTAGCTATAGCAGTGTCCGTTTCCAGGTTCCCTGGGCATGGAGGACAAGGAACAGATACTTGGAGTCTGTGTAAATGTTAGCTCTTTTTCCCATGGCTAGTATTAAGCCTTGGGTTAGGGCAATTAGCTCTGCCCTCTGGGCTAATGTCCCTGGGGGAAGGGCTTGGGCTTCTATAGATTTAAATTGAGAGACCATTGCATAGGCTGTCCTTTTAAACTCTTCCCTGATAAAATTGCTTTAATCTGTGAGCCACTCAAAGTATGGGCATGTAAGAGGCTCATCTTTTAAATCTGACCTGTTTGAGTAGTTTTGGTTAAGAGTTCCAAGGCAAGAGTGGGGGTGGGCCCCTCAGGAGCTGGAAGATGCTGGATTCCTCTAGGTTCTCAGCTGTGTTGCATAAAAGAATTTAAGAACATGACAGTTTAGGTAGGGCAGTAAAAAGAATTTATTGAGAAACAAGAGGAAAAAGGAAAGTACACATTCAAAATATTGGTATGGGCTACCTCCAGGCAAAAAGGAGCATGTAGGGTTGGGGGCCTGCCTTTATTAAAGCTGCACTTCACTCCTTCCCTTTCATAATGTTGGGGGAGGGGCTACAGCTGTTTGCTGTTCTGATTGGTTGCATTTCAATCACCACTCTTTAGCTCTCAGGGGAACAATGATGTGCCCTCTTGATTGGAGTTTTCTTGGACTAATGGGAGGCCTGCTTGGAGTTATTGGGGGCTTCCACTTGGCCCCAGGATCTCCTGGCAGCATATTTCCAGCTTTGTTCTTAGTCGCAGCCTTTCCTCAGGGATTTTGGGGGCGTCTCATGGCCATGTTTTCTGCCAGGTCACAGCCATGACTTGTCTTCCCTCATTCCCTATACTAGCCTGCCTCACTACAAAGCTGCAGTTAAGCAACTCTGGTGATAAACTAATTTCAGTCCATTAGTTATAGCTTGTCTGAATAAATGAGCATACAATATTAATCTATATCTATCTATCTATCTATCTATCTATCTATCTATCTATCTATCTGTTTCCTGTTTTGCAAGACCTGTTTGTAAGGCCCTCCTATGTAAGAAGAAACTTTAGTGATCCCCTGAATTTCTTTATAAGCAGCAGGGATCAGGATGGTTATTGAAACCCTCACTCTCACTTTCCATTTGAGAGGTTCCTGATCCAACAGTTTCTCCTGCAAAAACCCGGCAGCTTTGATTATATTGGTGACTTTGATTCTTTTAATAAAGGGAATGGAGGGTATTTGGAAAAGGAAAATTTGGAAGAAAGCACTGTTTGATTCAGGGTGAGGGAATTAAATTTAAACAACTTGGTTTTTAAACCCTTTCCCCGACTTCTTCCTTCATGTGTAACTTTGGAATATAGCTTAAGTAATTCTCTGTGCCAAATCTTCAGGTTGAGAACTAAACAAGGTAAAGCATAAGATAAAATTTCTTTGGCCTGTTAGAAATAACCTTTGAATACACAGTAAATGGTATTTTTCTTATTAGAACATTTTACTAAACTCTGGGTTTCCCCAAATTCTGTCTTCAGTACTCCAAATGCAAAGTTGAATTTAAACTAAGAAACTATGAAGAAAAAAAGCCTGACACATTTAATGTATTAAAAAGATAAATATATTATTCCTCCACTCCAAATACCCAACATTAAGTTGAAAAGCAAAGAAAAATCATGGAAATATTTAGTATTGTCGACAAAGTACAATTTCAATAATTATGAAGTTACTCTTCAAAGCAAAAGCAAAGATAAGCTTGGCCTCATTAATGTCAAAAACCTTCAAATTAAAACAGTGAGATATAAGTTTGACTGACATATTAAAAAATGTTAAGCATTTTCATTATAACTCAAGGTGGTAAAAAAAAAAAAGAATAAAAAAGCCTCTGAAATGATGCTCATGAAAATGAACTTGATAGTATCCTTGGAAATGCAATGTAGTATTATCATTTTAAATATACATACTTCTTTTGACATAGGAATTCCACTTCTACAAATCTATCCTACAGAAAACTTCAGAAACAACAAAAAATATTAGAAAAACTGTATTCTTTAGTAATAGGTGGTAAAAAATAAATGATCTTCTCAATGCAAACTATGCAACCCTGAGAAATAAAAAAGAAATACATTATCTTGATAAGATTTGTATCATATTTTAAAAGTAAAAGTCCTTGTAACCCTATCATAAAAGCAGATATTGTTAAGGGTTTGAAATTTATGTATATGTATATGTGTATATATGTGTGTGTGTGCATATTTCTGAAAACAATGCTTACCTCACACTAGTGGATTTATGGTGGCTTCTAAGTAAATGCAATTGTTTCTAAATTTCATAATTTCTTTGGATAACTCTTGTAATCAGAAAAATACTACAAAGTGAGAGAAAAATACAAATCTATGTTCCTCATGTTTTCAATTGTACCCCTTTCTTCCTTAAAATCTTTCCCTGTGAAATTATTGCTTTATGAAATGTAATTTTATTGCTGAGTTGTTTAGCAAAATATTTTAAAGTTACAAAAACATAAAAATCTACTGTTATTTTAATTTGGAACTTGACTAAATGATGAAAAAATAGAAAACTTTCAAATGCATAAAAAGACAAATAAAATGGCACAGTACAGTCATTTTTTACACACATCCCTGTGTTCAAACAATTTTGCATGATAGATAAAATGTAAAAAGAAAAAATTCACAGGACATATGTGGACTCAAAACCAAGGAAAACATTCTTGTCTACTAGAAACAGAACATGTATACAAAACACTGAACACAGCTGAAGATGAGAATCTGCTGGGTTGTGGACAGAGAAAGAGGCAGCAGCAGTTGTAAAGTCAGTATGATAATTGAGATTAAAACTGCTTCTCCCCGCCCAACATGGGACATGACTACTGAGGATGAGCCTCCCTGGCACTGAGGGATTACTACCAAGCACCAACTAGCTAAGCAACTGGAAAAAGACCTCAAATAAAAGGAGAAAAGCTAAAGACAAATGATTTCATATGGCTAAGAGACTTCAAAGTGAGTCAGGAGATCATCCCAGAGGTAACACTTATGCATATCTCAGCAGGATCTCATAGACTGCCAAATTGGATACTACCCCAATAGTGGGGTTCTTCAGTGCTCTGAAGACACCCGGGTCCTATGGTCAGGGCAGATAGCTCTGGAGTTTGGTTCCTTGCCAGCAAGCCCTACTTTGGGGTTTGCCCTCCTGAGAGTGACAGAGTTGGAATCAATTATGGCTTACTCTTCACATGACCCATCTCTCCCTTCTATTTAAACCTATACTTGGTGCTGGAGTTTGTAGGTGTACATCCAAGAGACTGGAATCTTTGGGCTGTCCATGTCCCAGCTGGGCCCAGAGCCTCAGCAGAGTTGCAACACCTTCTCTCGAGTTCACTGGAATCACCCAGGATAACTAACAAGGAGGTGAGAATTGAAAACCACCATACCAAGGAAATTAGAGAGTCTACAACTTCAGGCAAGAGAGTCCCATCCATCAGCTTTATGGGATCAAGTCCCCTCTCAATTAGAGGTGAAGTGGACATCTCCATCCCAGAATCCTCAGGATTCGGGAATGAACTATGGACGAGAGGACTTAATGATATACTAGTATAGACATATTTTGATTCTAGCAATGGAAGAAACTACAACACTGATGTGAAGGCAGTGGCCACTGGAGGATCTGGGGGCAGGGTGAAGGAAGACCATTGTAATAGGGGGGCTTTTTTGGGACTTGGGAATCATCCTGAATGACATTGCAATGACAGATATAGGCCATTTTATATCATCCCATAACATGCAGAACTGTGTGGGAGAGTGTAGACTACAATGTGAAGTATGATCCATGCTCACTGTCAATGCTCAAGGATGTGTTTAGCAATTGCAATGAATTTGCCACACTAATGAAGGATGTTTATGTGGGAAGATGTGGGAGATGTGGGGAGTGGGGCAAATGGGAATTCCTATATATTTTGTAATATTTATGTAATATAATTTTGTTTTAAAAAAGAAAAAAGAAGAAAAAACTGCTTCTCATGAGGTATTTTTAAAATGTAGTCTCTTTAACCTAAATTTGACATGACTATTTTCATTATTTTTAAGTGACTTTTTTCTAGACAAGACAATAATATAGTAAGTTACTTTTTGTTTTCAACATCAATTCAGTTTCTATTTAATAATGATTTAAACAATGCTTTTACAAACATCTTATAAGTATTCATAACCATATAAACTATAGTTAATTCATTTCAGGACAATGCTACAAGTTTCTATATTCATACATGTCTTGTCTAACATATTTCCACCCTGATCTTATGAAAACCATCCATCTTATCTTTGGACAAAACACATTCCCTTAAACAAACTTATCCAATTGTATTCAGCATTGACAATGAATTCACTACAACAAACATTTTACTTCTTTCTATATCTAAGTATCATACCCCTCATTATTTCCTTTGGTATGGCTGTTTCCAAGCTCTCCATCATTTCACATCTCTAATTTTCAGTGTTTTCAAGATCTCCTCTGGAATCAGTGTTTCCTGAAATATGCAAGCTCATTTTTGGAAACACTTTTATTAGTAATCAGCAACCAGTTAGGATTTTCTCTCTGATTGACACAGACTGGCCTAAGCTCTCTTTCAAGCTCATTTTTTTCTCTTTCAAGCTGCAGCAGCCATGGCCTGATGCTTTCTTTTTCATGAAGACAACTTCTACATTCTTCTCTAATTGTACTAAAATTCTTCTCTAACTGTACTAATCTTGCAGGCATATATGGGGCATTCCCCAAGTCAAGCACAGGAGCCCAAGTCTAACTTCCTAGGCACAAGCATACTGACAAGGTTAAACACAACCACATAGAGGAACAGGGCAACCCTGGGATTTCCCCCCACAGACTTGTCAATAAAGGGTGACATTCCCCCCACAGACTTCCCAATAAAGAGTGAGATCCCCCTGCAGACCTTCCAAGAAAGGGATTGCAATGCTGTCCATGGCTCTAATACCATTAGGAGACTCTGGAATATCGTGCCAAGTACACCAATTGTAATGTAGGTCATAAAGCCCAACCAATTAATTGGATAATCCAGAGAAACCACATGGAAGCCCAGCATTTATTACTTACTCTTACACAGAACCCAGTGGTGGCAGGCCAAGGGAATCTCTGCCCTGATCACTTACAGAACCCAGTGGCAGCCAGTCAGTAGGTGCTCTGTGACATGCTCTGTAGCACCTAACAGACATGGTCAACTCTTATAAAGTTACAAACAGAGGGACACAAGGGTTACTAGTTAACAATGGCCAGGCTTCCTAATTATTATCACAGGTGTTCCTTCAATGCTTACATCCAGCCCCCTGTTCATGAGGGTCAGGTGGTTGGCCAGACCAACCCATCCTTAAGCCAGGGACTGGGTTCATAGAAAGAGCATTCTGCCTTCATTTACGCTACACCAGTTCTAGCCACTGAGCATGCTAAGGCTCCAGTTGAAGACCAAGCATAATTTGCATGCACTGCCTAAACCTGTCCCTTAGCCCACATCATCTCAACCCATTCTTAGTCACTCCCTATAAGTCACCTTCCCTAGATGGTATAAAACCCCAGCTCCTCTGGTAATCCTTGCATTATGGCACTGATTTCTGTGTGCATCTGGAAAATGAGCCCCCTTGGGTGGTAACATTACCAACCTGAAAATCTCAGTTCTGAAATAACATGGTGATCTGTAAAAACTAGACAACTCCAACAGGCAGGTGAAATATTCTCTCCATATCTTCTACAAGTGGGTTTGGAAAATGTTGCTATTTAAAAACTGGAACCCAAGTTTCAGGGCCAGAAATCCATGGTCCTGATTGTTCAGGGGTCAGGGTGATCATGAGTTTTGGCATGTCCTTGCCTAGTTGGGCAAACAAAGTTCTATTATCATTTAGGTGGCTTTTCTTACCTCTAGTCAGGGGCTCCTTCAGAGGGGAAATTTCCCTTGAGAAAAAACTAGGCCCTTTGGGTACTGATTTATTCCAGGGGAACTATGACCTCAGTAAGGAACAGTCTAAATTTTGGGAAAAACTTGAGAGCTGATGTAGACACCACTCCTTCACCTACTGCCTTGCACATGGCTGCTTTTTCTCACCCATGTTTTTAATCTCACTTTCCCAGATAGCTCTATCACCTGTTTTCTCTCCTTTTGATAACCCTCACAAGCTCTGACCCTGACCTGGGAATCAGGCAGAGACAGTAACCCATGTAAAGGCAACACCTTTAGCCTCTGGGTATTTCTCCAATAGTGTGTGAATATAATTCTTGCTTGCCATGCAGCTTTCTATTTGGGTCTTGGTCAAGTGTGCCCTTGACCACCTCAACTGTCCCACACAAAGAATACAGAGGGATTACTCTAGCAATCAAGAAGTGGGAGAATAAAAGAGGAAGATGCTTTCCAAAAATCTGGGTGTTAATATGCAAGTATTACCCGACCTGCCCTTTTAGGAAGTGCTTCAGAGGAAAAAACAAGAGGACACAAGGAAATAAGGAAAAAGGAGACAGAAAGAGGTTTCTTTTTCTTCTTTGCAGTTTGAATATGTCAAGGTTTCTTGCTAGGGCCAATAGATAGGGATGACATGATTGACTTACATTTGGGTAGAAGGGAGGCTTAGCAAGCAATGCCTAGTTCTGTGGGAATGGAAAAATAGCCAAGTGGGGGTTTCCTTGGGACACATCTGAAGGCCTAGCCCACCATCACATAAGAGTCTGGCTGGCTGCCTGTGTTATTACTGCAACACTCACTGAACCACTGTGGATCTTGCCCTCTCCTCCAGGCATACAAATCCCTCCCTCACTTAGCAGGCACATCCCAGAGGCCCTGGCAGGGGATACCAAGGAAGTAACCTAAAATAATACTTCTCAGTGACTGACACAAACAAATTCAAACAAGTCCCCAGGATGTCTCCTTAGGTCAGGTCACACAGGATTTCCACCATCTAAAATGAGCTAAATTCTCAAATTACCAAGTAAATTAGTTATGATTCTACCATTCATAAGTCAGCAGAAATAGCAAAATTAGATCCCCCCACATTTAAAATAACTGAATTATCAGACATGATTACAGGAATAAAAGAAGTAATTAAGGACATGAAGAAAGTCTAAGACTTGAGAAAAGCCAAGTACAATTTTTAAGTTATAAACAGATGGACTGGAATTAAAAGTTTCCTGACATAGAGAACCCTCAGTTTTTCTGTGTTTCCTTAAGTTCAGTATTTAGTTACATGAATATCTGCCTCTAGTTCTGTAAACATTTTTTTTCATTTAACCCTCTCCTTTTTGCCTCTAATATTTTATTATCATTATTCAAGGTAACTGTAACTATTCCTTTGAGAGGCTCAGTAAATAAAGCACATCTCAGTTTCCTATTTAAGTGCTAATAGCTAGTCTACAATAGCCAACACTTCTTTGCTGTTATTTATACCTCTTTTCTAAAGAAGTGGCTAAGCCTTTAACATTGCCTCTTAAAGTCAGGTTTCAGATATCATAGACATAGAAATGTGGTCTCTACCCCACCTTTATGGACAAATTCACGGACCTCTCTGGCCACTTTACTCATCTATTGGCTGCATTTGTGATGATGACACATGGCAAAATCAACCACTCTGGCTTGGTGGTCAGTATTCACCTCATTCTATCCACCTGAACAGGTAGATCCTAGACAGGATGGGTTGGCCAGTATTTAACAGTGAAAGTATCTGACAGTTTGAAGTGATTTTATGAATCTCAAAAAGATTATGTTCTTAAAATAAACTATTCCGGTGGGTATGGTACCTTTTGGTTGTATTAATTTCAGCTGAGGGTCCTTTGATTAGATTACTTGATAAGACCACTTTAGGGCTCTTGATAGAACTAAGTCAGTGAGAAGTGAGCCAGCTTGGGTCTCCATCCTCTTGCTGGGTCTGATAAAAAATGGACATGCATAGAAAGACAGATAAATAGGAAAAGGGAGTTCTGCAATTTTTTACTCTGTGTATTAAAAGGAGGACTTGAGGATCAAGGATCACAAGCACCCAAAGCTTAAGCACGAATCCCCCAAGAGACTGGGCCCACAGAGTAGCTCAAGGCTTCAGAGATGAGCTATACACATGTTAGACCACAGCTGAACTCAGAAAGAAAGCATAGCAGCTAAGACTGAGAGGGGAGGCCCAGTAAGAGAAAAGCCCCATGCCTGGTTTCCCAGGCCCAGGAGCTGAGCTCCTGGAGATGGGAGATTCTGGAGGGGAGAGCAGGAGCCTTGGCAGAAATCAGTGGCCATCTTGCTTTACCACATGACAAGATGCTGAGAAAGCATCTCTGTTGATGCCTTGATTTGGACACTTCATGGCTTCAGAACTGTACATTTTTACCCCAAATAAATCTCCTTTATAAAACCAACTCTTTTCTGGTACTTTGCATTGGCAGCACTTTGGCAAACTAAGACAAAGTACATACACAAAACTTTGCTACAGCCCAAGGCCTGCATGAAATCTTCATTTGATGGTAAGATAAAGGAAGAGGACAAAAAAAATTTAACTCCAGAATAGCCATGTGTGGGGCAATAGAATGTCAATTTTATGACAACATTTTGATATCTGTGGTATATTCTCTGCCAAGCTATATTTTGTTTGAATGAGTGGAGCAGGGGCTCAGCCACATACAGGTGTGTTGCAGCAAAGTAAATAACAGTTTCTAAACTGGGAAGAGAAAATAGCCATCTTTGTTGACCCCCCATAGTGTTGGCCACTGTAACATTATAACATGGTAAGCTTTTAAATCAACAAGAATTGTAAGTCTCACTGCTTAAATTCAAGATGCCTCAACCTCCCCCATGCTGAACTTGTACTGTATAACAGAAGAGACATTTTGGTATGTAGAAACTGACACCACAACAAATAAAATTACAGCTGTGACAAAATCACAGAACTGATAAAATATTCCATTCTGGTCTGGTCTCCAAGAGCTTGTAATCACTGAGCACATGGATGAGGTTATGTATCCTGTTCCTCTCCTGCCTTCGGGGAAGAGAACAAGTTTCCAGAAAAGAGGAGTAAGAAAGATTTTCCTACAATTTGTTTTCTTCCCCATTAATGTAACATCAGAGATCCTGAAACACGCTGGTTTCAAAACTAAATATGTTAGTCAAAATATTTTTAAGGAGCTGTCCTACTCTTCACTCTGGATCCCTTGAGATCCATATGGCTTTGAGTCTGAATTTTCACCATTTTTTTTGCAATTGAAGAAACAACAGACTGAGAATTTTAAAGTGAACCCGGTTCAATAGAAATGCCTCAGTTTCCTGCAAACTAAAAGACACATTTCTCAGGAGGAACACACCCAAGCAAAGGCCTCTTATACTCTTTACAGAGAATGAAAGTCAGAGAAAAGATAAAATATATCAGGCAGTCTTCTTCACATTTAAGAAAGAAAAGAGGAGATGAAAATAAGAATAAGTAGCAAGGGACTATAATACTCCACAAAAAGCTTTGAAAAAAGATTCAGATAGAACTCTTAGAAGTGAAAAATATAATCGTTGAAATAAAATTGGCAATTAAAGGATTAAACATTAGTGGAGACATTTACAGAGAACAAATAAGGGGAAGGTAGTTTTGATGTAACTGAGCAGAATGAAGCACAGACAGGCAGACTGAAATTGAAGAGAGGTTAGGAACATGAAGAATAGAGTGACATACATCTAAGTACTGTGACAGAAGGAAATAAAAGAGAAAATGGAAGATGGTCAATATTCAAATTTATAATGCCCAAGAGTTTCCTGGAGTTGCTAAAATATGGGAACCCTAAGATCCAGGAACTCAATTAAACACTCAAGCAGGACAAATATGAAGAAATCCAGTCTTAGGCCCAGTGCAACCAAATTACACTAAAAGTAAAAAAAGCATATTAAGAACCACCAGAGAGAAGACCGACTATGTAAAAAGAGCAATACTTAGGTGGAAACCTTACTTTTCAATGGAGAAAAAGGCTAGAAATGTGGAGAATATTATCTTAAAATATCAAATTGTGAGAGAACTGTTGACCTTCTTTTTTTCCCATTAAGAAGTTTCTCTTAAGAACTACAGTGAAATAAGTATATATTCATATAAATAAAAATGAGGTTGGCACATATGGACCTACAGTAAAGCATCTCCCAAGGATGCTTTTCAAAAAAAGAAAAAAGAAAAATGACCCTGAGAACAAATAGTGGGTAAAGAAAATGCAAGACATATGAATTATAACAAGCAAACATTACTTGCACAATGCAATAATAATTAACAAGGTTAAAATTAACAAGAGAATTAAAAAGTGGAGCTAAACAACAATATGTTAATTTGGTCATGTTTTTGTAATTAAGACAGCCATCAATTTAACAATATTTGGTCACCATTTTCATATAAGAAGGAACAATTTGATGAACTGGGTTATACAGAGTGAACAAAGCAGCCCCAAATTCCTGTCCCTGTAAAATTTGCAATTTAGTGGAAGAAGGCAGTCAATAAAAATAAATACATAAAAACAAATAATAAAGTCAGATGATAAGTTCTATAGAGACAAATATGTAAGAGAAGCAGGACAGTGAGAGCTGAGGGGCCTTCTTATCCCTTCATATCTATCATCTTATAAATATAGTCTTTCTACAAATGATTTTTATGATGAATAGAAAATCATTCTAGAGGAGAATAAAATTCTTAATTAAATTTAGACTTAAATATAATAAGTGTTGACATTAAAATTTCAAAAGTAAAAAATAGAGTATATATCTTCCAACTAGTCAAGAGGAGGGGTGGATAAGGATGAGGGGAAACTCAACAATTCAAATGAAACCAAGAAAGGAGAGAAATCTGAGATACAGACATGTAGGAACAAATAGAAAGCTTAAAAATATGATGGCAAAAAATAAATACAATTATTTCAGAAACTACAGTAAATGAGAATGGACAGAATTGTCCTGTTAAATGGCATGAAATATGAGAACTAATGACAAAACAAACAAACAATACCATATCTACCCTTTAGATGAAAGATGACTAACACATAAAGACACAAAATTGTTAAAAGTAAAGAGATGAAATAAACATACTACACAAATATTAGCCAAATATATTTGGCATATCTATTTAATATCAGTACAAATAGGCTTTACTGCAAATTAAAAATTATTACCAGATTTAACTAAGTTCATAAAATAATGAAAAAAGGATCAGTTTTCTGGGAAATTTAATAATTGTAATCTTGTATATACCTTAATCAGAAAACATTAAAATAAGTAGAGTAAAAGTGAAAGAACTATGAGGAAAAACTTGAAAACAGTAGCATCACAGAGGGCAAAATCCTCTTTTAGTAATTTATAGCAGACTAAAAGTCAGTAAGAACAGAGAAGATTGAAGTAAGTAAATTATATAGTATATCAGATGATATATAAGGAGAAAAATAAAACTAGAAAAAAGGTGGTGGAGTACGGTGGGAAAGGATATCAACTTTAGATAGGGAGCCCATGGCAAAACTCATTGAAAGGTGCCAGATGAGTAAAGATCACAAGGAGGTGATGGAGGAAGGAATGTGATATCTGGAGGGAAATGAAAAAAGCCTGCAGTAGATGTATGACTAGACTTTCTGATTAAAATGTACCAGAGTGGCTGGAGCCTTGGACAGAGTGACTCTGGGGAGAGTAGTAGGACATAAGGCCAGAGATATAAGGGATTCTACATCAGGTAGGTCCTCTCAGTTATTGTAAGAAATGCTGTTGTTGTTGTTTTTACCATGAACAGATAGGACAATATTGGAAGTGAATTTGATCTGGTTTATAATTTAACAGTATCACTCTGGCTTGTATGCTGTGAATAGACTAAAGTGACCAAAACAGATACAAGGAGACAAGATGGGAGACTATTTTAGTAAATGAGAAATCACAGTGGTTTCATGATAGCAGTCAAATTGATGAGAAATGGCCACATTTTGGATGTACTTTGAAGCAGCACCAAGGAGTTTTGATGACAGATGGATGGGAGGTGTTAGAGTCAAACAAAACTCCAAGAGTTTTTGGTCTGAGTACCTGGAAGGATGGGATTGCCACTTCCTAAAAAGAGAAGATTATTGGAAGAGCAGAAGCCCAATTTCAGACATGTTATCTTTTAGATGTCAATTAGACATCCAGGGGAAACATCACGGAAGTAGTTGGATATATGGGTCTAGGGTTCAGATGGTTGGGCTGGAGATTCATGGATATACAGATGGTTTTCAAAGTCATGAGACTGGAGGAGATCACCAAGGGGTGGGTGTAGATAGAAAAGAGAATAGGTCCAGGTATCACCCACAATTAGATTTGGGATGCTAAGGAGAAACTAGCAACGGACTCTGAGAAAGAGCTGTCTAACATGCAGGAAGAACATAAAAAAGACAAAATGCATCAAATGCAGTTGATAGGTTATATAGGATAAGGAATGGATATAGATGCAAAAATCTCAAAGTAACAGCTAATTGCATTCAGCAATGTTTGAAAATATCATATACTGAATAAATTGTATTTATCATAGGGATACAAGATTGATACAGCTGTGGAAAATCTACTAACATATTTACTACATTAAAAAGTTTAAAAAGAAAAACAAATAATCATTTTAAGGATATAGAAAATTCATTTGGTAAGAATTAACATCCATTTATAATAATTTCTAGCAAACTAGTATAAGACAGAACATTTCTCTGTCTAATTAAAGATGTTGACTAAACAAACTACAGCCATGATCCACTGGAAATTCAAATAGTGGAACTGTCTTTTTAAGATAAAAAATAGTCAAAGACAGCCACTGTTCAACATTTGCTATTAAACATTGTGTTGATAGTCTGACTGATCTCATTAAGTAAGAACAAAAAGTAAGCAGTAATAAGATTGGTGAGGAAGATGCAAAATCTATTTACTTAAAAATGATATAATTGTCTACACTGAAAACCAAAGAGTCTATAAACAAAATAATAGAATTAATAAAATTTGGGAATATAATTAGATATAAAATCAATCTAAAATTAATTACACAAAGAACAGTTAGGAAGTGTAATTGTAACAAAATACATTATATATTAACAATGATAACATAATATAAATATATTTTACAACTAACCAAAAATGTGCAAATCATTTGTTGGCAAAATTATAAATTTAAAGACAATAAGGAAAAATTAAATTAATGGCCATTTAAATCAATGATATACAATGTTATTGTATTGCAAGATTAAATATCATGAAAATATAAATGATCCCTAAATTGACCTGTAGCTGGAATGCCATTTCATCTAAATCCCAAGAAATTGTGTGTGTGTTTTTTTAACTTTAAAATCTATGTGACTGACCAAAGGCCAAAAATAGTCAAGATACTCTTAAGAAAATGGTCCTGCCCTACCATAGAAAACAATTTATTTGGAAACTTGGTTATCTAGGTGGAAAAATTGAAATTTGGCTTCTAAGCTCACAAAACACACACACACACAAATCAATACCTAATGGATTGAAGACTTACATGTAAAAGGCAAAACTTCATGGCTTCAAGATAGAGAAATAAGGGCTGACCATGAAAGAGAATATTTCACCAGATTAAAACAATTTAATGACAGCATTTTAGAGCAGCACATACCATGCAGAACTGTGTGGGAGAGAGTGTGGCCTATGATGTGAACTGTGATCTATGCTTAGTGGCAAAGCCCCAGGATGTGTATATCCATTGCAGGTGATATGCCACACTAATGAAAGAGGTTTATGTGAGATGTTATGCGAGGTATGGGAGGTAGAGATAACAGGAATCCCTGTAATTTATGTGTAACTTATATGTAATCTAAGCATCTTTTAAAATATATATGAAAAATAAAATTAAATTAAATTTAAAAAAAGAACTTTTAGTCATTGAAAGATTATGTAATGAAAATACAAGCCAAGAAGTGTAGGAAGGATTAGAGCAATGATTATATTTTTAAAAATCCTTTAGAAAATCAACAAGAAAAAGACAAACAGCCCCACATAAAGAGATATTAACAAGCATTTCTCAGAAGAAAAATTCCTAATAGGTGGGAAAAATGATCACTGTGAACAGTAATCAGAGAATTGCAAGATAAGACAATGAAATGTTATTTACAATCACCAATATGATAGAAAGTTAAAATTCTGATGGTACCAAGTATGACAAGAATGTGGAGCAATGGGGAGTATACAGTAATGATGAGAATTCAAATTGGTACAAACATTGAGAAGTACAATTAGGATCATCATGTAAAGCTGAAGAACATAACCCTATGATTCAGAATACCTTGGATATACCTTAAAGCAGTACGTTATATACCAATAGAAATTGAATACAATACACATATTTAATTTAAAATTTTCCAAGAACCACATTAAAATACTTTTTACAGAAAGCAAGCTAATGAGCAAAAACCAGGTGAAATTAATTTTAATAATACATTTTCTTTATACCCCAAATATCATTTCAACATGTAACTAGTATAAAAATGTGAATTAGATATTACACATATTTTGCACTACATTTTTAAAGTCTCGTGTGTATTTTACACTTACAGCACATGTCAATTTAGATCAGTCACATTTGTAGCACTCACTAGCCACATGTGGCTAGTGAGTGCCATATTCAACACTGCAGATTAAAGAATCATCAGAAACACATATGGAAATGTTTATATTCATGGCACCAACATTCATAAGAGAGAAAACCTGTAAACAAACCAAACATCCACTAACATGAGAATGGTTCCATTAATTACAGATTGTTCATGTAGAGGAATACTATGCAGCAAAAGTGATAAAACAGCAGCTATACACAGGAATACATCTTAGAAACTAGTGTTGAATGAGAAAAGCAAATTGCACAGCAATATATTGCTTTAGATGTTATTTTGAAATCTTTTGGCTGTTGAGGCACAAACACAGTGACATAAAAACATAAATGTAAGTAAGGAAGGGGTTAAGAATTGTGAACAAACACTAAAGAATGTGCAGGCACCTAGTCTTCTTCTCACAGGCAACAAGGAATTTTAACGGAGGTCTGGTCAGTGGGAGGTTGTGCTTGAAGGCCATGCCTGCAGGCACACAGGTAGCTATGTCAAAACTTTCCCATACACAAGTTGCAAGATTTGCAAGAGTTCCGAGATTCAGAATCCCTTAAAAGGGACAGGCCCAAAGCTGCCAGTGGGAATCTCAGCCAGGAGAGGTTGCGCTGCCGCTGCCTGTTGTTGTACTTTATCCAGGGCCTGGTGTTGTATTTTACCCAGGGCCTGGTGTTGTATTTTACTCAGGGACTGGTGTTGCATTGTATGCAGGACCTGCTGTTGTATTTTACCCAGCATCTGGTGTTGTATTGTACCCTGGGAGACACTGTTGCTGGTATGTGCTACCCAGGTGTTGTTTCAGTCAGGACTCTGGTTGACTGTTGAATGAGACTTCCCAGGCATAAGCAGATACCTGAAATCCTGGGCACAAAGAAACTGGAAACTGTTGGTTATGGAAATACAAGCTTCCAGAAAATGAGTCTCCAGAGAATTGAGACACATCTGAGGATTTAACTGAACATCGAATGAGCTAGTCTTCTTAGTGTGAGTCAGGATGGGATATGCAATTATCCAGGAAGGTTTTGTGGAAAGTCTTACTATCTGATGGCTTGAAAACCTGTTTCCTGTATGATAAATTAACAATTATTTTTGTGAGATGTGTATGAATGAAACCATTGTCAGCTGGAACTAAAAGGGGCCAAAAAGGGAGAGACTGAAGGTAAAATGACTTCAAGGGCACAACCATGGAAGCTGAGGTCTGGGTGTTCTGAGTCCAAGAAAGGGACTACATCCATGTGTGCAAGGTGAGTTTGCCCCAGCATTTGAAGAGGGTGGGTCTCCTGCCCTGTAGTTCAGGGAGAGTGCTGCCAACTCAGGCTTTTGGGAGGGTGGAGCACACTCAGCTAGAGGCTGGGGAGAATTGGATTACTAGCCCACTGCTCAGAGGGAGTTGGGACTGTGAGGACCTAAGGAGAAGAAAGCATCATTCTATAGATCACACTCAGATTTTGAAGTTTAATGAAGCCCAATTCTAAAACCCTTCAGGTTTTCAGAATTGTTTGGGATACATGACCCCTCTTTCTTTCCAATAAAGTTTATCTTTTGACTGTCTCTATATATTGGAAGCTGATAACTTGTTTTCTAAGTTTCACAGGTTTACAGCCAGAGGGAAATTTTGCACCAAGACAGATGGCAAGCCCATAACTGATTTTTAGGAAATTTTTTACTTAGCATTATTACTGAAATGACATAAGACTTTTGAAATATTGTGATGGATTGGATGTAATTGCATATCAAAGAAAACATCTTTTGAGGATCTAGAAGGTGGGAGATGACAGTCTAAGGATATTTATGGATCCCAGAAAGGATCATGTTCTTGGACCTAATCCATTTCTTTGAGTGTGAAACCCTTTGATTGGAATGGATTCAGTTGGGGTCATTGGATAAGATTACTTCAGTGAGGCATAACCCAGAGTGGGCCTTGGTACTCTTGCTGAAGTCCTTTTTAACATAGGATAGAAAGCATAGAGAAATGCAGAAAAAGATGACAGAGAAAAAAAAAACAAAGAGACTGAAAGAGAGGTCCCAGGTCAAAGAAACTGGAATCATCACAGCACAGAAGCTCAAAGAGAGGTGGCACAGAGGAGAAGGGAGGGAGAGATGAACCACATGTTAGATCAACCATAGCTGAGCTTGGGTAGAAATTAGACCAGCAGCAATCCAGAGATCCAGACTGGCAAAAATGCCTTTGTGTCTTGCCACATGGCAGGGGTCCAGGATGACAAGCAGTTGACATTTGATAAGACAGCACCTCTGATGAAGCCTTGATTAGGACGTTTTCACAGCCTCAGAATTATAAGCTTTTAACCTAATAAATTCCCATTATAAAAGTTACCCAATTTCTGATATATTGCTCCCAGTAGCTTTTATTTTTCTATTTTATTTTTTTAATATTTTTAAAGATGCTTAGATTACATAAATGTTACACAAAAATTACAGGGATTCCCATGTTCCCCACATCCCACACCTCCCACAACCTCCCACATAAACATCTTTCATTAGTGTGGCATATCATTTGCAATGGATATACAAATCCTGGGGCTTTGCCACTAAGCATGGACCATAGTTCACATTGTAGACTGGGACTATCCTGCCTGCAGCTGCAGACTCTTTCCATTCACTGGGATGGCAGTTGTCCATCATCATCTCCTCATCAGGTGACTTGGGTGAGTCCATTGAGCTGCAGAGTAGGAGCTGCAGCAACTCTGAGATTCCAGGCACAGCTGGCACATGGGCAGGACAAAGGCTCCAGGATCTGGAAGTACACCTACAAAATCCAGCATCACATATATGTTTGAATACAAGAGACTGATGGACCAGGTGCAGGGAGGACTTATTTGAGTGCAATTCTGTCACTCTCAGGAGCAGTTTCCAAAGTACAGCCCACTTATGAGGCATCAGTCTCTGGAGCTATCCACCCTTATATAGGAACCTGTGTGTCTCCAGAGCCCTCAGGAGCCCCTCTGTGTGGGATGATATCCACTTTGGTGTTCTATGAGATCCTACTGAGGTGTGCATAAGCGTTACTTCTGGGATAACCTCCCAAATCTCTTTGAAGTATCTTAGCCATATGTACTCATGTGTCTTTACCTTTTCCCCCTTTCATTCAAGGTCTTTTTCCAGTCATATTGCCAGTTGGCACTTGGTATTAATCCCTAGTTGCCAGGGAGGCTCATCCCCAGGAGTCATGTCCCATCCTGGGGGAAAGGTAATGCATTCATATGCTGAGTTTGACTTAGAGAGAGGTCACATTTGAGCAACAAGGAAGCTCTCAGGTGGCAACCCTTAGGCACTCCATAACAGTAGGATAAGTTTCCATTTCAAGAGCAAAGTATCATAAGACTACTCATCAATAACAAGAACCCATCAGTGGGTCATCCTCCTTTGCCAGACACTGCCCCTGCACTTCGGGGACTATGGCTGCCCCTTGGAGAATGTGGCAGAGCTCTCCAGGCTGAGAATTCAGTATTCTCTCATTTATTGAGTGATTCTCCACCCACTGTGACTACACCCTTGATCATTTGAACAATTTTATATATCTTTTATATATATTCAGGTGAACTTCCTCCCATGAAACCCCCATCCCTGACACCCCCTCCACCAATGATTCTCTCCTGCCCCTGTTGTAACCCTTCCGTGATTGAAACCTTACTTAAGGATGAAGCCCATATAATAGCAAAATACAATTATTAGGAAAATGAAATAATAATGCTAAGTTTAAATGTAAGAGATAAAAATACATGGAAACTTAAAAAACACACCAAAAATAAAATAAATTTAAAGGATTGAGATATTCAAAAATGGCAAAAAACAAAAAAAATTTTAAAAAAATTTAAACATTTTTCCTTTTATCAATGCACTATTGGGTGTACAGTCTGTACCATGGCACATCCACCCTTTTACTCCCCAGGGTCTCCCAAATTTTCATTTAATTTTCAAAGAAGTTTTTGGTCAGAGCAAAGTCACACACAGAACACTAGAGACTCTCATATACACAAAGTCCTCCCCCTTTCCTCACCCCACATTAAAACCTTTTTGTACATGGATGGTAACATTGTTATAACTGTCATAAAGGTAGTGAAATATAGCTACTCAACATTGTAAATGGTTTACAGTATAGGTTAAAACTTAGATGGTACAGTTTAATAGTTTTTGATGCTATTTACGATGTCCTGTGTCCATCACTGTAAGGTAATTAAAAGGATTTCCCCTGAACACTAAATACCCCTGTTTGATGTATTCTGTTCCTCACTCCCCATCCCCCTGGGGATAAGGAGATCCCACTTATCTATTATTTCTTGTGTTGCTTGTACTTTGGGTGTGAAGTTCATGAAACCATTTCCTACTACAAGGTCTTATAGATGCTTCCCTATATTTTCTTCCAAAGACTTTATGGTTTTGGTTCTTATGTTTAGACCTTTGATCCATCTTGAGTTGATTTTTGTATAAGGTGTGAGATGGTGATCCTCTCTCATTCTTTTGGATATGAATATCCAGCTCTCCAAGCACCACTTGTTGAAGAGGGCATTCTTGCCCAACTGAGTGGGTTTGGTGGCCTTTTTAAATATCAGATGACTGTATATGTGAGGATATATATCAGAACTCTCAATTTGTTTCCATTGGTCAGTATGTCTATCCTTGTGTCAATACCATGCAGTTTTGAGCACTGGAGCTTTGTAGTATATTTTAAAATCAGGTAGTGTGATACCACCAACTTCATTTTCCTATTTCAATATGTCTTTGGTGATTTGGGGCCTCTTACCATTCCAAATATATTTTGAAGTTATTTATTCCAGTTGCTTAAAAAATACAGTGTTGATTTTTATTGGGATTGCATTAAATCTGTAATTTAGTTTGGGTAGGATAAACATCTTGATGAGGTTTAGTTTTCCTATTCATGAACAGGGAATATTCTTCCATTTATTTAAGTCTTCTTTGATTTCCTTTAACAATATTGTGTAGTTTTCTGTATATAAGTCCTTTGCATTTTTAGTTAAATTTATTCATAGGTATTTAATTCTTTTAGTTACTATTGTAAATGGTATTTTTTTCCCTTGATTTCCTCCTCAGATTGCTCGTTATTGGTGTACAGAAATGCTACTGATTTTTGAGCATTGATCTTATAGCCTGCAACATTACTGAACTCCTTTATGATTTCTAGAAACTTTCTTGTAGATTTCTGAGGGCTTTCTACTTATAGGATCATGTCTTCTGCAAATAATGAAATTTTTACTTCTTTTTATTTTTCAATTTTGATGCCTTTTTTATCTTTTTCTTGACTCGGTGCTCAAGCATGTACTTCTAAGACAATGTTAAATAGGAGTGGTGATAGTGGGCATGCTTGTCTTTTTCCCAATCTCAAAGTGAAGACTTTTAGGATTTCACCATTGAAGATGATGTTAGGTTTGTATTTTTCATATGTACCCTTTATCATATTCATAAAGTTTCCTTCTCTTCCTGTCTTTTGCAGTGTTTTTATTAGGAAAGGATGCTGTATTATGTCTCATGCTTTTTATGCATCTATAAAGATGATCATGTGATTTTTTTCTTTCAATCTGTTTATGTGGTGTATTACATTGATTGATTTTCTTATATTGAACCATCCTTGCATATCCGGGATGAAACCCACTTGGTCATGGTGTATAATTCTTTTGATATGTTGTTTAATGAGATTAGCAAGTATTTTGTTGTGGATTTTAGCATCTAGGTTCATTAGAGAAATTGTTCTGTAATTTTCATTTCTTGTGGTATCTTTGTTTGGCTTTGGTATTAGGGTAATGTTGGCATCATAGAATGAGTAAGGCAATATTCCTTCTACTGCTATTTTTTGGAAGAGCTTAAGCAGGATTGGTGTTAGCTCTTTCCAGAAAGTTTCGTAGAATTCAGCTGTGAAGCCATCTGGTCCTGGGCTCTTCTTTGTTGAGAGGTTTATGATGACTGGGTCTACGTCTTTACTTGTAATTGGACTGTTGAGTTCATCAATTACTTCTTACATCAATGTAGGCTGTTTGTGAGTTTCTAGAAATTTGTCCATTTCCTCTAAATTATCATTCTTGTTGGCATATAATTTTTCAAAGTATCCTCTTATGATACTCTTTATTTCTGTGGTGCCAGTAGTGATATCCCCTTCTTCATTCCTCATTTTCTTTATTTGCATCTGTTGTCTCTTTTTCTTTGTTAGTCTGACTAAGGGTTTTTCAATTTTATTGATCTTCTCAAAGAACCAGATTTTGTTTTTTTTTTAGTTTTTTTTTCTAGTGCTTTCTTATTCTCTATTTCATTTGGTTCTGTTCTAATCTTTGTTATTTCCCTCTTGCTACTTCCTTTAGAATTAGTTTGTTGTTGTTTTTCCAATTCCTCCAGGTGTGCAGTTAGGTCTTCAACTTTAGCCCTTTCTTCTTTTTTAATGTATGTATTTATAGCTATGAACTTCCCTCTCAGGACAGCTTTGGCTGCATTCCATAGGTTTTGATAATGTTGTGTTGTCATTTTCATTAGTTTCCCATACCCATTAGTTTCATTAGTTAATCCCACAACCATTCTTTTCTCCCAAAGTAATGGCCCTTTCTGATACATTGACTCTCTTCTGCCATGATTTCCTTCCTTTTGAATAGGATGGAGGGTTATTCCATACATGCAACTTAAAGTGAATTTAGATTAGAACCCTTGAGTGCCTGTTATTGCAGGCTCTGTGAAGGTCTATCTCAATACACAGTATTAAGAAAAAGAAAGTGAACATTTCTCCAGATGTACTAGGAATAGAAGACACTGAGAAGCTACTTCTAATTTTGTGGAAATAATAACTGAAAACCTAAGTTAAAGTATGTTTTCTCTTCAAAATTCAGTTGACACATTTGGCATGATAGGAGGCATTTACCAGTAAACAATTAATACTGAAAAATTCTTTTCTCTGCCATTAGATTGACATCTTCAAATTAGGAGATATAGAATCTTGTAATTACAGATTTACCCTCAGCACTGCACTTTTTCATTGGTTTCTTTTCTTTAATTTTTAATTTTTTAGAAAGTTATTTAGATTACATAAGTGTTACACAAAAAAATATGGGGATTCCCATATGCCCAACCTCTCACACTTCACACAACATCCCACATAAACATCCTTCATTAGTGTGGCACATTAATTGCAATTGATAAATACATCCTAGGGCTTTGCCATTAAGCATGGATCATAGTTCATATTGAAGACCACACTCTCTTCCACACAGTTCTGCATGTTATATGCTGTTGTAAGATGGCCTATATCTGTCATTGTAATGTTACTCGGGAAAATTCCCAAGTCCCAAAAAAGCCCTAGTGTTACAACTACTTTTTCCTCTCCCTGCCTCCATATCCTCCAGTGGCCACTGGCTCCACATTAATGTTGTAATTTCTTCCATTGCTTTAATCACAATATGTCTACAAAAGAATACAAGTAAGTCCACTCCAGTCCATATCTCTTCCTCCAATCCTGAGGAATCTGAGATGGTGATGTCCACTCCAACTTCAAGTGAGAGGGGGCTAAAATCCCATGGATATGATGGATGGGATTACCTTGCCTGCAGCTGCAGACTCTCTCCATTCCCTGAGATGGCCATTGTCCATCATCATCTCCTTACCAGGTGACTTGGGTGAGTCTATTGAGCTGTAGAGTAGGAGATGCAGCTCCACTGAGATTCCAGGCACAGCTGGCACATGGGTAGACAAAAGGCTCCAGTCTCTGGAAGTACATATAAAAACTCCAGCACTATGTATAGGTTTGAATAGAAGGGACAGATGGACCAAGTGCAGGGAAGACATATTTGAGTCCAACTCTGACACTCTCAGGAGCACAGATTCCAAAGTAGAGCCCTTTGATAAGGCACCAATCTCCAGAGCTATCTGCCCTGATATAGGACCTGGGTGTCCAAGAGCCCACAGGATCTCCTCTATTTGGGGTGATATCCACATTGGAAGCTCATAAAGTACTACTGAGTAGTGCATAAGCATTACCTCTGGGATGACCTCCCAACTCCCTTTGAAGACTCTTAGCCATGTGAACTCATTTGTCTTTACCTTTCCCCCCTTTTATTCGAGGTATTTTTCCAGTTGCATTTCCTGTTGGCACTTGATAGTAATCCCTCATTAGCAGGGAGGCTCATCCCCGGGCATCATGTACCATGCTGGGAGGAAGGTAATGAATTCATATGCTGAGTTTGGCTTAGAGAGAGGCCACATTTGAGCAACAAGGGGTCTCTCAGGCTGTAACCCTTAGGCATCCCATAACAATAGGCTAAGTTTCAATTCCAAGAACAAAGACTCATAAGGCTAATCATCAATAACAAGAGCCCATCATTGGATCATCTTCCTTTGCCAGACATTGCCCCTGCACTTGGGGGACTGCTGCTGCTCCCTTGGAGAATGTGGCAGAGCTTTCCAGGATGGGAATTCTGTATTCTCTCATTTATTGAGTGATTCTCCACCCACTGTGATCATGCTCCATGAGCATTTGAACAATTTTATATACCTTTTGTTTATGTTCAGGTGAACTTCCTTCCATGCACTCCCCCTTGCCTGACACCCCCCCACCAATGATCCTCTCCCATACCAGTTGTAACCCTTCTGTGATCCAAAGCTTCTTTAAAGATGAAGCCAATACTACAGCCAAATATAATTAATAGGAAAATAAAATAATAATGATAAATTTAAATGTAAGAGGTAAAATAGATGAAAACTTAAAAAAACCTAAAACTAAAATTAAATTAAAGGATTGGAATATCCAAAAATTGGGAAAAATTAAAAAAAATTTTTTTTTGACATTTTGCCTTTTACCCCTGCAATATCTGGTGTCCAGTCTGTACGTGGCACTTTCTCCCTTTCTCTCCACAGTGTCTCACTATTTTTTATTTAATTTTCAAAGATGTTTTAGGTCACAGCAAAGTCAAACACAGAATACGAGTCTTCCATATACCCAACCTCCAACCCCTTTCCTCACCCCATATTAATACCTTTGTATATGTCGATAGCAGTACTGTAATAACTGATATACAAATAATGAAACATTGCTACTAACCATTGTCAAAGGTTTAGAGTATGGTTTACATTTTAGACTGTACACTTTTATAAATTTTGATGATATTTACTATATCCTGTGTCCATCATTGTAAGGTAATAAAGATCATTTCCACTGACCACTAAATACCCCCTCTTTGATCTATTCTGTTCCTTCCTCCCCATCACCCCAAAACCCATGATGTCCCCCTGGATTGACTCGTTGGATGACAAGATTCATAGTTACATGCAACTAGAGGTCTTGAAACACTGGTTTGTCCCCCACTATTATGAACCGCCCTTGCACTTTAGAGATGCCCACCTGTCTATTTCTGGGTGAATCTGTCCTCCCAAAGATGGGAGTCCATCTCTTTCCTGCTTATTGTGTGCATCTCCACCCACTCGTACAACACATTATAACAAGATGAACATTCACACACTCCCTAGAAGCCTGATCCAGGTGCGCCCTGTCCCGAATGAACCCCAACCAACACCTTAAACCAGTGACACTTCCTTGTCATATTGCCATAAAAGCTCCCACCTCTGTACTTTCAACCTCATACCCACAAATCCCAGCTATTCACCTGGTCCCTCTCCCATCTCTCCCCACAGTATCCTGGGTATTCTAACCCACCCTTCCCAATCTACCCACCTATCAACCCTGCACCACCAAACCCAATAATATCACTACCCACCTGTCCTATCCCTTCAATATGCAACTACACTCTATCA
>JAQZBX010033703.1:0-25279 GCA_029593785.1 Cabassous unicinctus
TCCTGGGGTCTTCTGCTACATTTTCTAATGGGCCAGCAAGAATCCCCTGAGTACAGGGGCAGCAACTAGTGAAGGAGGATAGACCATTGCACTGGGCCCTTGTTAGTGATGATTGTACTTATGAACCTTTTCTTTTGAAATTGAAACTTAGCCTAGTATTATATGTTGCCTAAGTGTTACTTCCCAAAGGCTTCCTTTTTGCTTAAATGTGGCCTGTCTCTAAGCCAAACTCAGCATGTAAATGCACTATCATTCCTCCTGAGTGGGGCATGACTCCTGGGAGTGAGCCTCCCTGACACTGAGGGATTATTACCAAGCACCCATCTAGCAATACACTTGGAATAAGACCTTGGCTATAAGGGGGAAATGGTAAACACAAATGACTATTTATGTATAAGAGAGATCAAAAAGTATTGGGAGGTCATTCCAGATGTTATGCTTTTGCAAGTCTCAGCAGGATATCAATGACTGCTACAGTAAATACTGCTTCAAATAGTGGGGCTCCTGAGGGCTCTAGAGACATCCAGACAGTTTAGGAAGGGAAGACATCTCAGGATTTTGGTGCCCTGCCAGTGGGCCTTACCTTGGAATTTGTGCTCCTCAGTGTGAAAGAGTTGGACTCATTTGTGGTTTCCCTACACATGCCTCTTCTGCCCCTTCTATCTGAACCTATAGTTAGTACTATACTTAATAGGTGTATCCCAAGAGACTTAAATCTTTGGTCCATCCATGTGCCAGTTGGGCCCTGAATCTCAGCAGAGTTGCAACACTTACTGTCCAGTTCATTGGACTCACCCAGGACAACTAACAAGGAGATGATGATGGACAACACCCATTCCAAGGAACAGAGAGACACTGCAACTGCAAGCAAGTTAATTCTGTCCATCTGCCCCATGGAATCCAAGCTCCCTCTCAAATAAAGGCAGAGTGGGCATCACCATCCCAAAATCCTCAAGATTTCACAATGAACAATGAACTAAAGTAGAATTATTATTATTCTACTATAGACTTATTTTTATTTTAGCAATGGAAGAACTTATATCATTAATAAAGAAGCAGTGGCCAACAGAGATTCTGAGGAAAGGGAGAGTGAAAAGTAGGTGTAATATGGAGGCATTTTTGGCACATTGGAATTGTACCACATGAAGTTGCAGTGATGGATAAAGGCCCTTATATATTTTGTTATAAATTACAAAATTGCATGGGACAGAGTGTAAACTATAAGGTAAACTATAATCCACAGTTAGTGTCGATGCTTCAATATCTGTTCATCAAATATAACAAATGTACCACACTAATGAAAATGTTATTCATGTGGGAAAATATGGGAGAGGGAGGGAGTGGGGCATATGGAAAACCCTTATATTTTTATGTATCATTTATGTAATATAAATTTTCTTTAAAATAAATAAATAAATTAATTAATTATAAAAGAAAGAAAAATAAATAAATTAGCTAACCAGAAGTGGATGTAGATCAGTGGTTGAGCACCTAATTCCCATGTATGAAGTCCCATGTTAAATCCCGAGTACCCCCTTAAGAATAAACAAACAAACAAATAAATAAATACTAAAGCTATAAAGTTGAGGGTTTTATTTCTGAACTCTCAATTTGATTCTATTGGTCAATATAGCAATCCTTCTTTCAATACCATGCAGTTTTGTCACTGTAGCTTTGTAATGTGCTTTAAGGTCAGAAATGTGATTTTGTTCTTCTTTTTCGTGATGTTTTGGACCTTTTTGGCTCCATTCTCTCCCAAGTATATTTGATGATTGGCTTTTCCTTTTCTACCTTGGCTTTTGATCGGGATTGCCCTTTAAAACATTGTAGGTTGATTTGGCATCTTAATTATAGTCTTCCAAACCATGAACATGGAATGTCCTTCTATGTATTTAGGTATTCTTTTATTTATTTTGGTAATGGTTTGTAGTTTCTGTGTACAAGTCCCTTACATTCCTAGATAAATTTATTCCTAGGTATTTGTTTAGTTGCTAATGTAAATGGAATTTTTTCTTGATTTTTTCCTCAGATTGCTCATTACAAGTGTACAGAAACACCATTGCTTTTTGTGTGCTCATCTTGTACCCTGCCATTTTTGCTGAATTTGTTTATCTCCAATAGTTTTATTGTAGACTTTTTGGGACTTCCTATATATAGGATCATGTCATTTGCAAATAGTGAATGTTTTACTTCAATTTGGATGTTTTTATTCCTTTTTTATGCCCAACTCCTCTGATTAGAACTTCCGGTACAATATTGAATAACAATGGTGATAGTGGCTTCCTTGTCTTGTTCCATATCTTAGAGCAAAAGCATTCAGTCTTTCACAATTGAGTATGAAGTTAGTTGTGGGTTTTTCGTGTGTCCTTTATTATTTTGGGAAAGTTTCATTCTATTCTTATCTTTCTATGTGTTTTTATCAAGAAAGAATGATGAATTTTGTAAATTGCTTTTTCAGTGACATTCAAGATAACTATGTGTTCTTTCCTCTTTGTTTGGTAATATGGTGTGTTACATTATTTTATTTTCATTTGTTGAAACACACTTGAACACCTGGGATAAAACCCACTTGATCATGATGTATAATTATTTTAATGAGCTGTTGGATTCAACTTGCTTGGTTGAGGATCCTTATATCTATATTCATAACAGAACTTGGTCTGTAATTATCTTTTCTTGTATCTATCTGGTTTTGGTATTAGGGTGCTGTTGGCCTATTTATATCTTTGGTTCTAATGAGTTAGGATTGGTTCCCTCCTCTTCAAATTTTGAAGAGTTTGTACAGAATTGGTCTTAATTCTACTTGGAATGATTGGTAGAATTCACCTGTGAAGCTATCTAGGACTGTTTTTTGTTTGTTTGTTTGTTTGTTAGAGGAATTTGATGAGTGATTCAATCTCTTTATTTGTAATTGGTTTGTTCAAGTCTTCTATTTCTTCTAGAGCCAGTGAGGTTGTTCCTGTGTTTCTAGGAATTTCTCCATTTCACTTAAGTTGTCTTATTTGTTGACATACAGTTGTTCAAAGTATTGTCTTATGATCCTTTTTATTTCTCTGGAGTCAGTAGTAGTGCTTGAATTCTCATTTCTTATTTGATTTATTTGCATCTACTCTATTTTTTGTCAATCTAGCCAAGGATTTGTCAATTTCTTTTATCTAGTCATAGAATCAACTTTTAGTTTTGATAATTCTCTCTATTGTGTTTTATTTATTTTCAATTTCTTTTATTTCTGTTGTAATCTTTGTTATTTCTTACCTTCTGATTGCCTTAGGATTAGAATGCTGTTCTTTTTCTAGTTACTCCAGGTATGCAGTTAGCTCTTTGACTAATTCCTTCTTCATTTTTATACATGCTTTTAATGTAAGCTATAATTTTCCCTCCCAGCACTGCTTTCACCACATCATATATGTTCAATATGTTGTGTTCTTGTTTTCATTTATCTCAAGATATTTACTTATTTCCCTTGCAATTTCTTCTTTGAGCCCCTGTTTATGAGTGTGTTAACTTCCAAATATTTGTGGATTTCCCATTTCACCTCCAATTATTGATTTCTAGCTTCTTTCCATAATTGTCAGAGATAATGCTTTCTATACTTTCCAACTTTTAAAATTTGTTATGACTTGTTTTGTGACCCAACATATGGTCTATCTTGGAGAAAGATCCATGTGCACTAGAGAAAAATGTACATCCTTCTGTTTTAGGGTACAATATTCTGGATATGTCTCTTAGGTCTAATTAAAATATCATATTATTCAAGTGCTCTGATTACCTATTGATCTTCTGTCTAGATGTTCTATTTATTGATGAGAGTGCTGGTGGTGTATTGATGTCTCAAACTATTGTTTTAGAGGTGTCTATTTCTCCCTCCAGTTTGCCAGTGTTTGCCTCATGTATTTGGGGGTACTGTAATTAGATCAGAAATAAATATGATTTTATTTTTTTCCTGTTGGATTGCACTTTTATGAAGATATAGTGCCCTCTTTTTCTCTTATAATACATTAAGACTTATAGGCTTTTATCCCTGATACTAGTGTAGCCATTCTAGCTCCTTTTGGGTTACTGTTTGCATGTAAAACATTTTCCCTTCCTTTCATTTTCATCTTATTTGTGTCTTTGGTTCTAAGGTGAATCTCTTGCAAACATATATTTGGATTATGCTTTTTTATCCATTCTGCCAATCTCTTTGTTTTGATGGGGGAGTTTAATCCATTAACATTCAATGCTATTACCTTAAAGGTAGAGTATACTTCATTCATTTTATCTTTTTTTTTTTTATGTCAAATCTTTATTTGTCTCTTTTTTCCTTTATTGCAAACATCTTTTCTGTATAAGTGATCTTTTTTATATATCTGACTGATCTCTTTCTCATTTTTTGTATATTTTTGTATATTTTTCAATGCATTTTTGTGATAACCATGGGGGTTATATTACATAACATACATCTATAATTTACTAATTTGAAAAAATAACAAAATAGCTACAACAGCCTACATATGGCTTCTCTCTTGCCCTTTTTATTAATACCTCTCTATTTCCCCTCTTTAAGTTTTTTTTTGCCCCACTTTATCACTTTATATATTGCATGTCCATTTTCAGGAAATATGCTTTTTTTTTGTTCAGTTGAATTCTGGCTCAAAGGAATGAAAGAATAGAGTTGTATAATGAAGATATAAAACTATTGGGTTTTGAATTTACCCTTTTAGTTTCCTTTATTGATGACCTTCAATTCTTCACAGTATCCAAGCTACTCTCCCCTGTATTTTCCTTTCAAACTGCAGAATTCCCTTTAGTGATTCTAGGGAAGGTCTTTTGCTGACATACAATTTCAGTTCTGTTTATCTGAGAATATTTAATTATCCCACAATTTTATTGTTTATTTATTTAGTTCACTTAAATAACAATAATAAATCTATTTCATGTTAACATAAGTAGCATTTAAAGGAAAATAACTCCATTATCCCAAAACAAAACTTTATTGAGAAAAATAATTTTGTTTTACATTTTTACAAATCTCTCTAATTTTTAAATTTTATTATTAAAAAAGCTTTAGATTACAAAAATGCTATGTTGAAAATATAGAGGATTCCCATATATCCCAACCCCCCCACACACTTTTCCCCATTAACATCTTTTATTAGTGTGGTACATTTGTTATAATTGATGAGTGCATATTGAGGCATTGCTACTAACCATGGCCTATAGTTTACATTGTGGTTTACACTTTGAACCACACACTTTTATAGGTTTTGACAAAATGTATAATGGCTTGGGTTAATGATTGCAGTGTGAGGCAGAACAATTCCAATGTCCACAAAATGCCCCATGTTACACCTATTCTTCTCTTTCCCTCCCTTCAGAACCTCTGGTGACCACTGCCTTTATATCATTGTTAAAATTCTTCCTTTACTAGAATAATACATCTACTTTAGTCCATAGTTTCATAACCCCCTTATGCTTGTTCACGCCTCAATCCTTATGATTTGAGGATGGTGATGCCCACTCTGTTACTGATTGAGAGGGGCTTAGGTCCTATGGGGCAGATGGATGAAACTGTGTTTCTTGCAGTTGTAGACACCTTCCAATTTTTTGAGATGGCCATCACCCATCATTATCCTTTTGTGTTGTCCTGGGCCAATCCAATGAACTGGAGAGTAGGTGTTGGCTGCAACTCTGCTGAGATTCAGGGCTTAACTAGCATATTAAAAGCCAGAAGATTTAAGTCTCTGGGACACATATTTAATGGATATAGTGCTAATTATAGGTTCAAATAAAAGTGGCACAAGAGCCAACTGAGAAAAATTATAAATGAGTCTAACTCCGATACATTGGGGAAGATGGTTATCATAACATAAGTAACAAGGTAAGGACCACTGACAGGGAGCTGAATTCCTGGGATTGTCTGCCTTGCCTATAGTTGTAGATGTCTCTAAGGCCCTCAGGGTCTCCCCTGTTTGAGGCACTGTTTACAGACAGTTTTGATTGATAAAGAATTTGTTAGCTGGCACTTTTCTCTTTCAGTACCTTAAATATTTCATACCACTGCCTTCTTGGCTATACAGTTTCTAATGAGAAAGCAGTACTTGATCTTATTGAGGCTCTTTACTTTGTGACAATCTCTTACTGCCTATAGAATTCCTTATTTTTTTTCAATTCTCCTGTCTTCTAGTTTGCTGAGTCTTTCTTCTGCCTGTTCAAATTTGTTTTTGTATGCCTCTAATGTATTTTTTTTACAAATCAATTTTATTTATACATATTAATAAAGCATAAATCCAACCAAAGTGTACAATCAATGGTATTTGGTATAATCACACTTGAATTATTATTAGAGAATTTTCATTATTCAAAAAAATTAATAATAAACAACAAAATCAGACAAACAAAATTCACCAACTCTCAATCTCTCTATGCTACATCTGCCAAACATAGCTGCTATTCTTTTTCCATCTCTCTGGTTAATTTGTATTTAATTTTGTAAAAAAATCTTTTATGTGCATATCACCATATTCTTATTTCATATGAGATTTCACTGTTATACAGTCTCAAGTTATATATTTTTAATTTTATTGATACATATTAATAAAGTATGAATCCATCCAAAGTGTACAAACAATGGTATTGGATGTAATCACATATTTCTGCATTCATCATTTGAATTATTATTAGATCATTTTCATTACTCTAATAATAATAATAAAAATAAACAAAAAACAGACAAAAAAATAAAAAATAAAAATGCTCACCTCCCATCTCTCTATGCTTCACCTGCTGTACATAGCTGCTTTTCTTTTTCCTTCTCTCTAGTATATTTGTATGTATATTTTGCAAAAACCATCTTATATATGCAATATCATATGTATTCATTTTACATGAGGTTATACTATCTTATACAGTCACAGGTTATAGGTTTTAGCTTTCTTTCTCGTAATATACATGACCTTTGACTTTCTCTTTCAACCATTGTCATACCATATAATAGCTCTGCAAGTTACAAACACAATGATATACTTTCAGTATTTCTATTTATTTCCAAAGATTAACAAACAATCTTTTTACCAATTTGGCACAGATTAAACCTAAGTTTTCCATTCTCTGCGTTCCTTCTATTTTCTAGTGACCTATATTCTAATTATTAAATCCATGATTTTACATACATATTTAGTTCATAATAGCACAATCAAGCAGTATTTATCCTTTTGTATCTGGCTTGCTTCACTCAATATATTGTCCTCCAGGTTCATCCATTTTGTTGTATGCTTCACAACTTCATTTCTTCTTACCACTGCATAATATTCTATCCTTTGTATACACCACACTTTGTTTATCCATTCATTATTTGATGGAAACCTGGGTTGTTTCCAACATTTGGCAATCATGAATAATGCTACTATGAACATCTGTGTGCAGAAGTCTGTTTGTGTCTCTTTTCCCAGTTTATCTTGGTATAAATCCAGAAATGTTATTGCCAGGTCACATGGAAAGTCTATATTCAACTTCCTTAGGAACTGCCAAAGAGTCCTCCACAATGACTGTACCATTCTACCATCCAACCAACAACGAATAAGTGTTCCTCTTTCTCCAAATCCTCTCCAACATTTACAGTTTTCTGACTTTTTAATAGCTGCCAGTTTAATAGGTGTGAAATCTCATTGTAGTTTTTATTTGCATTTCCCTAATCATTAGTGATGTTGAACATTTTTTTCATCTTAATTTGCCACATGTATTTCTTCATTGGACAGTTGTCTTTGCAAGTCTTCAGTCCATTTTTCAATTGGGTAGTTTGTCTTTTTATTGTTGAGTCGTATGATCTCTTTATATATTATATATATTAAACCCTTATCAGATATGTGATTGCCAAATATTTTCTCTCATTGAGTTGGTAGCCTTTTCACCATTTTGACAAAGATCTATTAGGTACAAAAGTGCTTAATTTTGAGGAGGCCTTATTTATCTATTTTCTCTTTTGTTGCTTGTGTGTGGTTGTAAGGTTTAAGAAACCACTGCCTAGCACCAGGTCTTGAAGACGTTTTCCTACATTTTCTTCTAGGATTTTTATGGTTTTCACTTTCATATTTAGATCCTTGATCCATTGGACTTAAATTTTTTATAATGTGGGATATGGTGATCCTCTTTCTTTCTTTCTTTGGATATGACTATTCTGTTCTCCAAGCACCATTTGTTGAATAGACTGCTCTGGCCCAGCTGATAGGGCTTGACTACCTTGTCAGAAATCTCTTGACTGTAGATGTCAGGGTCTATTTCTGAGTTCTGATTTCAGTTCCATTAGTCAATGTGTCTGTCTTTATGCCAGTTACATGCTGTTTTTACCACTGCAGCTAAGTAATATGCTTTAAAGTCCAGAAATGAGAGTCCTCCAACTTTATTTTTCTTTTTTTAAAGACATTGTTGGCTATTGGAGACCTCTTACACTCCCAAATAAAACTGATAATTGGATTTTCCATTTCTGCAAAAAAGGCTGTTGGGATTTTTATTGGGATGGAATTGAATTTGTAAATCAGTTTGGGTAAAATTGACATCTTATTGATATTTAGTCTTCTAATTCATAAATGTGGAATGTCCTTCCATTTATTTAAGTCTTCTTTGATTTCTTTTAGTAATGTTTTGTAGTTTTCTGGATTGTATGTCTTTAAAGACTTTGAATTCATCCTCAGTTTTGAAGGACATTTTAATCAGATACAGAATTCTTGGCTGGCAGTTTTTCTCTTTCAGTAACTTAAATGCATAATACCACTTCTCTCTTCCAGTTTCTGATGAGAGGTCAGCACTTAATATTATTGAGGTTCCCTTGTATGTGATGCTTTGCTTTTCTCTTGCTGCTTTCAGAATCCTCTCTTTATATCTGATATTTGTCATTCTGAATAGTAAATGTCTCAGGGTAGGTCTATTTTGATTTATTCTCTTTGGGGTATGTTGTCCTTGGATATTGATATTTTTGTCTTTCCTAATGGTTGGGAAGTTTTTGGTAATTATTTCTTCAAATATTCTTTCTGTCCTTTTTCCATTCTCTTCTCCTTCTGGGACACCAATAGTGTGTATGTTTGTGCATTTCACGTTGTCATCCAATTCCCTGAGACTCTGTTCCATTTTTTCCATTCTCTTTTCTTTCTGTTCTCTTGTCTTTTCCAGTTCAGATATTCTGTCTTCCAAATCACTAATTTTGTCTTTGAGCTATTCAAATCTGGTCTTAGTGCCTCTAATGTATTTTTAATCTCATCCATCATGTCTTTCATTCCAATAAGTTTTGTTAATTTTCTTTGCAGTCTTTCAGTTTTTTCTTTATGTTCACTCAGTGTCTTCTTAGTCTGATGCCATCTTCCAGAATGTTCAGTTTTATCAGTCAGTCCCAGATGGCAGTGCCCCATGCAGGCACCCATTAGACATTTTGCACTGGAAGCTGAGGTCAAGGCAACTCCCAGGAGGCTGGCAGGACTGGCACCATGGGTTCCAGTGTATTTTTTATCTTTGCTATTGTGACTTTTGCCCCTATAACTTCTATTATGTTTCTTTTTATATTTTCAAATTTTTCTTTATGTCACACCTTGTCTTCTTAATAATGTTTATCTTTTTCTCTGTATTTTCCTTCATTTCCTTGAATTGATTTAGAAGATGTGATTCAACTTCTTTGTTCAATTGTCCAAATTCTGGGTCTTCTCTGAAGTTTTATTTTTGTTTCCTCAACTGAGCTATCTTTAACTATTTCACAGTAAGGCTTAACATTTTTTGTTGATGTCTAGGCATCTGATTATCTTGATCAATATACTTTGTCCATTTGTCCTTCAGGTCTAGGTTTTGTTGTTGTTGTTGTTGATTGGCTTTGTGTTAAAGCTCTTCTTTGGCACTTGGTCCAACATATTCTAGACCTTTAGAATAGCCTATGTTTAACTGATCAGGTTTTTATTTCAACTTTTCTACATCTGTTTCTTTCCCTGGATATATGGTACAATTTTTAAGTTAACTTTATTTTGCAATTATTTAACCTCCAATAGGAAGTTTCCTTTCCTCCATTCCTTTACTGGGAATCTTGATCTCTTCTGTTTGTTTTTGTGCAGAATTTTTCTCCCCAGCTCCTATGATTTGTTTAAACTCTTTTCCCTTACTCAGTGCCCTATTTTCCTTGCATTTTTAAGTTATGAGATTTTTTTTTTTTTATTTCTCATTTTTTTCTCTGTGAGGCATTTTTTGCTTTGGTTTCTTCCCCATTAGGATATCCTGCCTCATGGAGCCAGATGAGGTTTTATAAAATCTCATACTCCTTATGGATATCTCCAGTTGGTTCTGTTTCCCTAGAGAACACTAATATATTTTTCTATCATTTTGCTCAATATTCATGATACTATTTACATTGACATGTGTAGTTATACAAGTCTGTATTTTATTTCATGATAATATTAAATGTTTCATGTACATAGTACAAGGAAAGTAAAATTGAATTTAATGAAAATATAGTTTTAGTGAATGACATTTAAAACAAATATTTAACTCTATTTTCTCCCTTAAAATAAAAAAATTAAATGAAAGTGAAATTAATTGAAAATTTATACCCACAGAGACAAAGAAAAGGAGCAAAGAAGCCATTTCAGAGGGGAAATATCAAATACTTTGTATGATATTACAAAAGGGGACAAAACTCCACATCTGCTCTTCACATCAGGAGTGAAAAAAAAACCCAAACAAACACTATACTCCTGACAGAAGTAATGAAAAGTAGAGGTTGCAGAGGTTGAAGTAGAGAAACATAAAACATAAGAAAAAAGTCACTGTAAAGAGGGAGGTGGGGATGAGGGGCATAATGTAAGCTCCTTACTTTTTTACAAAGATGTTGTGCAGAATACTAGTGGCTAAGCTAACAATCCCCGGGAGAATCCCGGGGGATTTTTTTTTGGAGGAATTGACTCTTTAAATAATCAATATTTAAGAACCTCCTCATCCTTGACAAATGAATTTCACAACCCCAGTCCACACTCATTACACTTCCAATAAACTTCTTCTTCTTAATTATAAACGTTAACCTTAGGGTCATCATGTGCTTGCGGAAAGTCTCTAATTTAAAGACAGGGAAATAAAGATAAAAAATATTAACAGAAAAAAAGAAACCAAGAGGGAATGTGATAGCAGATAATAAAAGAAAAAACTAAAAACCCATATTAAAATTTATCATGGGGGGAAAAAAAAGAAAGGTTAATCCCTCCAATGAGAACTGGGGTAGAAGCTGACAATTACTTAATATGTGAAAAGTCTATCTCAGTAATAAAACTGTGCTATAGAAATGGAAGAATACTTAAGGCACATTCCTAAACAGTAAGCTACATAATAGAGAAATTGAAAATTGAAAAGAAAAGTTTGGAAAATAGTATCAATAAAGAAAGTCCAATTAATAAAATTCCAGAAAGAGGAAAGGGAAAGGAAAGGGAAGAAAAATATAAAAAATAAAATAAGATCATTCCTTAGAATGAAGGAAATGAATTTTAAAAAAGACCTAGTGAAAATCTTAGAGCCATAAGTTAAAAATAGAAATAAAAATATTACACAATAACGCATCCATATAAGAATGAAGATAAACTGGAAACTAGAATTATCATTTTATCTATGAATGTGCCAGCCACTTTCAGAATAAAAAAATATGACATACTGATTCACTAAATACTCAGTAATGTTTTATTATTGGCTCATACCAAATAAGAAAGTCAGTGGAGGCAAAGTTGTAGCCTATTTTCCCTTTGGAATCAAACAGTTTGATAAATTGTAATTCTTTGGCAATATTCAAGCCCATGGTAGAGCAAAAACAGATATAAAATTATTAAGCTCATCACCTCCATTTGCCTGCCAACATAGATACAGATGAAACCAGATGTGGGCATCATATGAGTTTTGAAAGGAATCAACACATTCTGTGCTCTCTATTGAAATGGAAGTATACAATATCCTTCTGTCCTTGTGGTCAGATATAATTTCACTAGTAATGAATCTCAGAAGACAGCTGGAACCTTCATGCACTAAGTTTGGAGGGATTCTAGTCAGTCATTAATTTTAGAATATAATTGTTTTTAGATTTAAAAGTACCTGAGAAATAAAACAGCAATTTAAAATCCTTATTTAAACAATAGTGAAAATAATAAAATATAAAGGGATCATATATTCAAATCATAGTATTGTCAGGTTGTTTAATTATTCAATACAACAATGCCAGCATTTCCTGTGATGAAATTCAATGGCAGAACATATTAAATTTATATTACTCAGTTTAGGTGTTCCAAAAGTGATTATAATTTTTAATATGCTTGGCATGTTTATAACATCTTGGATCAGAAATGTATAGAATGAATAAGTGGTGTTTCATTTTGCAAAATAATCTGAGCATTTATTCCATGTTAAATGAAATCACAACAATTAACACAATAATTAACGGATGTATCCAATAAGTAATAAAGGGACAAAATTAAAAATAATGATGTTAACTGTTTAAAAAATTCTATGATTTTATGCCCTATAATATCATATGCATGTAACTGAGTCAGAATTACCAAGAAGCCTGTTTTGAGGTAATTTCTCTATTTTATTTCCCAATCACTAAAAAACACAAGCAAGTATGAATAAGTTAGAAATATGGTCATTGTAGCAGTTTGACATTATTTATGAATTCCAAAAGTAGATATTGGATTATGTTTGTAAACTGATTTGTTCCTATGGGAATATTAGATTGTATTGGATTCAGAGGTTTCACTTTCACTTGATTAAATTTTGATTAAGGGTTTGATTGGGCCATGTCAGTAAGATGTTGAGTCCCTATCTTCTTGGTGGGTGGGGACTCACTGAGAAAACCACATTGCAGAGCAGACAGTGGAGTTTTAATGCTGGAGGCCCAGCAACTAAAGACTCAGAGAAGCAGATAAGTGAGGAAAGAGAAAAGTCTGCATTAGACATGGCTGAAGCCCTGGGAAGAGAGACAAGCCCTTTGCCTGATAGTTTGTAGGTGGCCTTGTGGAGAGAGCAGAGCAGCTGAGGCTAGAGAGAAATGAGCCCTGGGAGAGAGATAAGACTTATCCAGGACTACAGCTGATATTGGAAGAAGCTGGAACTATGGAGCCTTAAGAGGAAGAGGAACCCTGAACCCTTGCAGATGTTGGCAGCCATCTTGCTCCAATATATGGCAACGGACTTTGGTGAGGGAAATAAATTGTGCTTTATGGCCTAGTAATTGTCATCTTCTACACCAAATAAAAACAAACAGATTTCTGGTATTTCACATCAGCACCCCTTTGGCTGACTAATACAGTCATGAACATTGTTGTTTCATCTTTTAATTAACCTATGTTTGAAATTTCTTAAGGTAATTTTGCTAATACATGCAAATCCTATTTTTTTTTCAAATTATTAATATAAATTCATCAGATTATCTGGATTAATGTTCTGAGAGTCAGTCTTCATAGGGATAAATGGTTTTCAAAGCAGAGCAGCTTGTTGGGAGTCTGATTCTTCAAGAAGTATTCAGTTAATACTATCTACATTTTAACATTGATATATCAGTATCCTGATATAATTGTATTTATTACTAATGAATTTGTTAAATTTAACAATATTTACTCTGTGACCTTTCTACTATCCACCACCATAGACAAAGAATGAGCACATTTTAAAAAAGGAGTTAAAGGGGAGACTGTGGATAAGTGAATTGTAAAGTATATAGTTAAGTATTTCTTAATATAGATGAGGGTTGAAGAATGTAATCTGTACAAATATAAGGCATCAAACTGTCACTTCAAAAGGAATACTGACCACAGTATTTCATCACACAGATGACATCTCAATTTAGCTCCCACTGTTTCATTTTTTCTCCCTTGGTACAAAATTAGTACTAATCTTATAGAGGAACACAAGGAAGGGGAACTGGCAGTGTCCTGGCATGAATATTGTTATAAAATATTTGCAATACTTCAGATGTGCAGTTGATAATGCCATAATACTTGAAGAGATATTAATAATAAAAATAAAGAGAAAAAAGTGCCTGTGGGGAGAACAATCATTTCACTTATTAGATATGGAGGAATATCAAAGGGCAAGAAAGTTTTAAAAAATAAATAATTTTGTGAATATGAGGTCAATAACCTCAGCTCATATATTGTAAGATATTTGATACCTACAGTAAACAGGTTACTTATGAACATCTAAGTATAAGACTGTAAATGACAAAGACTTGGATATTGTGAAGGAGAACAAAAAGGTAGCCATTAACTAAATTCCTTATTTAAATGTTGAAATTTATGAACAACTTTAACCTGAATGCTATGCAGAGTCAAGAAGGCTAAAGATTTTATAGAGTAGATGAGGAAAGTCAATAATAAATAGTTCAGGGTTTGTTTGTTTTTTCCAGAATTAATTATTTCTCAAATTATCAGAAGCTGTGTAGAAATAGAGATTGTATTCATCATGGGATAGGATGTAGGTACCAGAAGCCTATGGCACAATTTAGCAATAATTAATTGGTCAATTAGAATTAATCTTGGAGTTTGGAGGATTTTGATATGACAGTGAACAAATTTTCAGTTATTCATCATCTTTCACATAAAATATTAAAACAATATTATAAAGACATTCATGAAAATTGAAATTAATTGGGTTAAATAAAGCTTAATTAACCAGGAAATTATTGATAATCAGTACACTGAAGAAGTTGTACCTGGAAGTAATATTTAGGTAAATTGATAGTGTCATTGCCATATGTAGACACCCAATGTTCATGTTTTCTTCCTCTCTCTTTTTATTTATTAATTTTTAAACGTATTTAACCTGCAGTAATGAAAAATAAAACAGCTACAAATGAATTTATCCTCATGGGATTTTCTATCAATCAAAATATGTACATTTTGCATTCAATACACTTCTCGTTCATTTACTTCTGGACCCTGATGGGGAATATCCTCATTATCATTATAATAATTCTGGACTAGCACATCCACACACCCATATATTTCTTCCTGAAGAATTTATCCTTCTTGGATCTCTGCCTCATTTCAGTTAAAATCCCCAAATTCATTGTCAACTCCTTGAACCACAAAAACTAAATCTCCTTGACTGTTTCACCCAAGTCTTTTTGGTGTTTTTTTTTCAGTGGTTGAAGAGCTGTTTGTCCTCACAGCAATGTCATTTGACTGCTATGCTGCCATCTGCCACCCTCTGCACTATGAAATCATCATGAACATGGACATGTGCATGCCTATGGTGGCTGTGTCTTGGCTGGGTGAGGTTTGGATTGCTGTGATGCACACAGCTGATACCTTCTTTTATCCTTCTGTGGGTTCAACATGGTTCATCAGTTCCATGAAATTCCCCAATTATTAGCTATTCCTTGTTCAGAAAATTTAATAAGAGAAATTGTGCCCATCCTTATAAGTGTAGTCTTGAGTTTCTGCTGTTTCATTTTCTCTGTCAAGAAGATTCCATCAACAGAATTTCAGTCAAAAGCCTATTCCACTTATTTTCCACACCTGATGATTATTGTATTATTCCTCTCCACTGGCTTCACTGCTTATCTAAAGCCTACTTCAAGGACTCCTTCTATTTCAGAACTAGTAACTGCTATGTTATTCACTGTGGTACCCCCAACCTTGAATCTGGTCATATAAAGTCTAAGAAACAAGGCCATGAAGGTGTTCCTGGGAATGTTGATAGAGGGAAAGCTTATCAAAAAGTAAAATATATCCCTTCTTTTCTTTCAAAAGAAACTGGTAGCATTTACAAATATTCACCTATGATTTACTCAGTTTTCTTCCAATTTTACAAGTAAATATTTAAAAGATAAAAAAAGGAGCAATATCTCATTAGGTATTTTCATTGGATAGAAAAGTTACTGTTTTCTATTATCATTATACCTCTGGAATACCTTCAGCTATAGAACTTTTTTCAAATCCTTTCTTGAATCTATTCATAAGATGAATTCTAGCTATTTTCATATGATGTAAAGAAACATGTTTCCTTAGTAAGCACCTCTATGCATTGTCAAATTTTACCAAAAAACAAACAAATAAAAATCTACCCCATACCTCTATTCTCATATTATGGCACCATTTCAAATTACTAACATCATGCAGAACTCTGACACATTTTTATTTATTTCCTGAATTAGTGTCTTATTTATTTATTACTTTGGTCAATAAGTTACTACAAAATTAAATGCGGTGATCTTGCTCACCTCATACTACTTATGGGAAGCTGTCTGTCTTTCATTTTATATATTAGTTTTAGGTTTTTTATGAAAAGAGAAATGGATGCTAAATGGATTTTATCAGAGAAAGATATCAGATTCCACATGAGCAGAAGAACTATGATTCAGTATTATAATGAAATGAATATTAATTTTCAATTTATTAAAAATGGCATATAACTTACAGAATCAAAATGAAATCTATCCTTGTGAAAATTATATATATTTATATAATATAAGGATTTCTATAATTTATCATTTGTTCACCATGCAGTGGAACATGTTGATTTACTGTTTATTACTCTGCAGTCTGAATCAACTCTTCATTTTTCTGTAGTGTCATGAAATTCATTGTTTGCTTCAAAGTGCTTTTAGATGACATAGATACTAATATCTACTTCATGTAATTATTGTCCATCTCTACTTGTCTCTTTAATTAGGGTTTTGCTATTCTTCACTTAGAACAATGTCTTAGAATTATGTGTTTAAATCTGTCAAATTTTTCCTTATGATTTTTTATTCCCTCAATTTGATGACATTATTAATTCATTGCATTCAATTTACATTTTTTACATCTTTTAATTTTATAAACAAAATGTGTAAATGTATACTGAGATCAAAATCTACTAGGGTTTTTTTTTTTCCAGAAGTCTTTTTAAAAAGCAGGAAATATTTTCTTAAATGCTGAAAAACATTTCTCAATCAAGACTTTTATTACAATCAGTTAACAGAAAGAACAAATTCTATGTTTTTTAATAAAAAGTGACACCATAATAAGTTAAATTATGACTTACTGCATATCATATAGGACATGTCACAGCCTAAGTGAGAAGCTGGCATTAGCCTAAATTTCCTAAGCATACAATTTCAAGAGTCAGTATGATATTAAAATTTGTATGCGTTGTCCATTATTGTACAACCTTTACTTTTCTTTTGGTAAATGAGGTGATAATACTCACCTTTTATTAGTCTTTTAAAACAAACATACATAGGGTTGTTGCAAGGATTACATTAAAAATGCGTGTTCCTGCAATGGGCAATCAAAAAATGCTGATGAACATTCAACACTTAGTATTCATTTAGAATACTTACTATTTATGTTGAGTAGATTTGTATATATATTTTCATGGAAGCCTTTGTGCACTATAAACTTGTTTTACTCAGACACGATTCTCCTGATACAAACAAAAAATAAGTTTGCCAGGGCTTCCTGAGCACCCAAATAGGCCAAGACAATCCGAGCAGCACAGCACCATGAGTTACTAGGGAATTCCTCTGCCCATGACTGCTGTTTGTTCTGCTGAAGCTAGATGAGCAACTCGTCTGGTCATCAACCTGTGTTTCTGGGAAATGCTCACACCCACAACAAAATCGTTCCCCACCTTCCCATGGAGAGCGCATGATCTAAAAGGAGTGAATTCCTTCATTTTTCAGATCCCAAATCTTCAAATTCCTTACACATTGGGAATTGGTATCTGTCTAAATAGTTAACGCAGTTAAAGAAAAAAACTCCATATATAATTCTCCCTCTACACCAGTTTCTGGACAACAACAACAAAAAGAAATGGAAAAGATACAGAGTTAAAGCAGTACTGATTTACTGGCATGTTTGCACCAAAGAAAGTGTGATTTACTACAAACCAACAGGCAAAACAAAACAAAACAAATAAAAACTCAAAGCAAGACAATTTGGGAGGAACACAAATTATATTATTGTTCCAAAACATTTTTTCCCACACAACTTTATTGATCATCCAGAATGACTATAAACAAATGATTAGAGTGAAACAAGCAATTCTGCTTTCATTATTTATCAAAATAGTAAAGAGGAAAATGAAAATTTCCTTTGGTTGTGGGCACAAAAAACAATCCAAATCCTTTCACTTCTAAGCCCTGTATAACTATTCACTGTAGGCTCTGGGAGAAAAAAAATAAAAACATATTTATATATATATATGGACCAAAATATGTTCTATCAGACCTTAACTGTGAATATTGTTGGGAGAGAGGTGGAGTGCCTGAATTAATCTTACACTTTGTGAATTAATTTGATCTGGGTTCATATTTCTACCAACAGTTATTATAATCATATACCCCCAAATTTTACATACCAAGTCATACAATTTTAACAAAAAATAATGATAGTTTGTTAGAATAGAAACAAGTGCAATAAGAAGAATACAAAAGATATAGTAATTAACTTAAATATATACATATATATATTTAAATTGAGGGCTTATGTCATTACTGCATAGATCTTATGTTTGCATAAAACCAGACACACAGCCTTTCTTGTCTTTCTTTCTATCAATGGTGATGAAAATGAGAAGCCATTGGAAGTTGGGCCTGATCATCTGGAGACAGGGATTACTGAAAGGCTAGATGGTGCAACAAAAAGGGGAGGTGGGCAATATATCCTCATAAAGTTAAATTCAAAAGACTGGTTATTGTTGGAAGAATGAGGGAAAATAATTTTGGGCTTGGGGTTCTTTAAACAGTTGTTGAGACAATAGTCAAAGCTAACATTTTTGAGAACTTTGAGTGAATAAAGTAATTTAAAATATTTTAGTAACTTAACAAAAGAATGAGTGTATCTCCAGGTATTCTTAAATCAAAGTGATTTTACATTTGAGTAGACTGATTTTTAATTTTATCTTATTTTGAGTTATTAAATTATTTTATATTGCCTCTTTAATATATCATGATGTATTTCTTGTTAAATGTATGTTAATGTTTCCACATTATTTTATTTAGAATTGTTAAAAAAACAGATTTGTCAATAAACAAGAAGTCCATATATTGCAATGTTGTACTTGGAAAGAGGTATTATGCATCATATGTTTAAAAATTCATTGACAAGATTTAAAAAATATTAAGGATAAAATGTCAAAATGAGATTTGTCCATGCCAATTTGAAAAAGAAGTGAGACTTGTATAAATGGAAGAAGATTGTTGCTTAACGTGAAGATTAATGAAAATGAAAATATTATATTAAAATAGTTAATGAGCTTGAAGATAGACATGCAAAATTAATTGGAGCATGACACAGAGGAGAAGGAAATGAAATTTCACTGAGACTTAACTCACCCTCATGCCAACTACTGGCACCTTTCAGCAGCTAGTAGGAAGATGGCACCTGGTGGTGAGCAAAGGCTTTGATGATACATGAATGAAGTAGGAATTGGAGTGACTCTGCAAAAATTGGGTGCCAGATTGTATCATAAGTCCTGAAGGCAAATCCCTCACCATAAAACCTAAGAACACTTTGAAAACATCCCAATTTTCTTGGAACCTGGGAGAGAAGTTGGAAAAACTACAGCTGAAGGCAGAAACTACTCTACGACTTAACGGACAGTGCATTGGTTTAACACCAGGAAATGGATGCGAAAGACAGCACAATAACAAGAAAAGTGGAATATGGGAAATTAGTGGTGGTATGTGTTATTAATGTCACCAGTACTTGGGTCTACGAAAAAAATAAAAATTCCATCATCCCATTTGGATAGGAATTATGCAAGAGGATGAACAAGCTCAATTCAATGAACAAACCTCCATCAAGTTTTTTTTCTTTCATTATGTTCCAATATATTTATCACAAACATTTTACATCCAAGTAGTTCACAGTATTGGTTTAATTATCTCTTCGTTTTGGTTAATAAATAAATACGTTTTTGCTAAAAATAAACAAACAAACCACAACAAAAGCGCACACCCCTGTTGCAACAAGTTCAGGAATATGGAGGATAAACTAGGAAAGAAAATAAAGTGAAGCAAGAAGGTAATGTTTTATTGGTAATGGTTGACATTTCCTTATCAGATATATAAAAATAAATCTATAAATTGTGTATAGGATTTCCTTTGTTTACCCTTTGAGGTACACTATTTACCCACTCCATCCTTCTTTGTTTATTGGAGCTTAACTTTTGGATTATATCAGCCAAAAATATATTACTATATTTTTTATTTCCTCTATCTCCCTTTTTTTCCCTCCACATACTTAGAATTGTAGAAAAAACTAGAAATGTATACACCAAAAAAACACCGATATGCGTATTCAAATATGGCCTAGCAATCCACATGGTAAACTTTAAACATGTAATTTAAGGACTGACAAAAACTGAGGAGGCATAAATGGCAATCAGGTTTGGTCAGCCAGGATTAAAAGGAATCAAAATCACTTCTATCCATGATAATAAAAATATTTGCAACTATTTAAATTTTAAAAATAATCGAGAAAGTCACTTAAAATAAGAATTTGAAGAAATAATAACTAAATTTGACAAGGTATCTGAAAAACTTGCAAGCAAATCACACAGTATCAAGAAAGTATAAAATATGGGGAAAAAGAAGGCAAAAAGACAGGATAATAACAAGGTATTTTATGTGGGGTTCCAATTTAAATGCATCTTCCCACAAAATATTTATTAACTACAAAGGGTAAAAGAGTAACTTTACAGTGGAGAAACCTGGCAGACTCCATCTTAACCAGGGGATGAAAGTTAACAGAACCAGTATTGGAAGATATTAATATCTTGTTATCTTATTTGACATTGACATAGATATAGATATAAATGAAAACATAATTATACATTCAAAGTCATTATTGAGAAATTTGAATACATTTCCATCAAATATGAAGAATAGGTGATAAAACTATCTATAGTAATTATCCATTTTTGTTATTAGTTTTCAATTTATGCAGATGGAGGCTAGATTTAAACTTTTGTTTATTCTTAATCTTACTGTTGTTTACCTTGATAACTTGAATTTTCCTTGAACATTATGGAAATCCTTTCATACGTTTTCAGGTATTTGCTTTTAATTGAACATTATGATATTAATATTCTTAAACCTGGAGTTTGGAGGGGAAGGAAGCTGTAATTAATTGAATGCTTACTCTGTTTGAACTGTTCCAACAGGGTATGAATACTTTTCATTGTCTTTACAGCAAAAAGAGTTGAATTACATTTTTCAATCAATTTTATACAGTGTTTAAATTTTGCATTCATGTCCACTGCCAGAAGAAAATGTCTCCTATATTTTATTCATTTTCTGTTTTCACATTCGTAGAGCTAGTCTGGCACTATGATCCAATTTACATTAATCTTATCTAGATATGCAAGTATCTATTTTATTTTATTGTATGATTAAACTGTTTTATGTACATTAGTCTCAAAAAAGCACAAATGAAATTATGCAAAACATAATTTTGCCTATAATGACAGATTTAAACAAACATTTATCTCTTCTTAATCAAACACAACTAAATAATGGTGAAATTATGAGGAAGTTTTATACCTATAAATACAAAGAAAAGGATAAGAGAAGGCAGAACTGATGGGACATATTGGGGTACTCTGTATGATAAGAGAGTTCTTACAAAAAAAGTTTAAAACTGCCTTTCTGCCCTAGACTTCAGAAGTGAGGAAACTACTACCCTCCTGGCAGAAGTAGTAAGATGTATAGGCTGCAAAGGTTGAAGCAGAGAAACATCAGCCTGCAGACAAAAGGCACTGTAAAGAATGAGTTGGGGATGTGGGATAAAAGTAAATAAAATTATTCAGTGAATATAGATGTTATAAAGCCCTTGAATAGTCTCAGGATCTTTCACTCTTTCACAGAATACTGGTAGCTAACCTGAACTCAACTGGAAAAATATTGGGGCTTTATTCGTTGGGGCAGCCAATGAACAGACATCCAACTGACTTGTGGGAAAGTGGGCAGGGAGAGGCAGCCAGGACCTGTCAGGCACCCAACTGGTCCGGAAGAGAAGAGAACCTAAGAGTGTTCTAGTGGGTTGTCAGGCACCCAGCTGGCTCCCTGGAAGACAGGGAGCTGGGGGACAATCAGCCTCCTGACAGGGAACTTAGACTGAAAAATTATTTTTAGGATTGATAGATTGATTTTATTCTTTATTTTTTATATTTTCTCTACATCTGGGTGCATTATCTGCAGAGGGTGGCCATAGCTGATTGATTGGTGAGCACTGGCAACCTGAGATGGTGCAGGTCACCTGAGAATGAAGGTTTTTTTTTTTTTTTTTTTTTTTTTTTTTTTTTTTTTTTTTTTCCTTTCCTGCCTTATTTTCTTTTTTAGAAATATATCTATATTTTTATTTTAAAAAGATATTTAAATTACTTAAATGTTACACAGAAAAATAGGGATTCCCATATGCCCCACTCCCCATACCTCCCACATTTTCCCACATAAAAAGCATCCTACTTTAATGTTGTACATTCAATGCAATTGACAAATGCATCCTGAGGCATTGCCACTAAGCACGGACCATAGTTCACATTGTAGTTTACACACTCTCCCACACAATTCTGCAGGCAATGGGAAGAAATATAATGGCCTATATCTGTTATTTCAATGCCATTCAGCATGATTCATAAGTCCTGAAAAAGCCCATCTATTACACCTGTTTTTCCCTTTCCCTGCCCCCAGAGCCTCCAGTGGCCACTGCCTCCACATCAATGTTGTAAGTTCTTCCATTGCTAGAATCACAATAAGTCTATAGTAGAATACCAGTAAGTACACTCTAGTCCATAGTTCATTCCTAAATCCTGAAGATTCTGCAATGGTGATGTCCACTCCACCTATAATTGAGAGGGGGATTCTATCCCATACAGCCAATGGATGGGATTCTCTTGCTTGCAGTTGTAGGCTCTCTCATTTCCTTGGTATGGTGGTTATCCATCCTCACCTCATTGTTAGCTGTCCTGGGTGAGTCCAATGAACTGGAGAGTAGGTATTGCAACTCCGCTGAGGCTTAGGGCCCAGCTGGCACAAGGACAATCCAAAGATTCAAGTCTCTTGGATGTACACCTACAAATTCCAGTACGAAATATAGGTTCAAACAGAAGTGATAACTGAGCCATATGTAGGGAAAAGATGACTGAGTCCAAATCTGTGCTTTCAGGAGCAAAAACTCCAAAGTAAGGCCCACTGGCAATGCACCAGACTTCAGAGTTTTCTGCCCTGACCATAAGACTTGGGTGTTTCCAGAGCCCTCAGGAGCCCCATTATTTGGGGTAGTATCCATTTTGGCAGTCTATGAGATCCTGCTGAGATGTGCATAAGTGTTACCTTGGGGATGACTTCCTGACTCACTTTGAAGTCTCTTAGACATATAAACTAATTTGTCTTTACATTTTCCCCCTTTTTATTTCATGTCTTTTTCCAGTTACATTGCTAGTTGGTGCTTAGTAGTAATCTCTTGGTGCCAGGGAGGCTAATTCCTGGGATACCTGTCCCACATGGGGGGAAGATAATGCATTGATATGCTGAGTTTGGTTTAGAGAGAGTCCACATTTAAGCAACAAGGTGGCTTTCAGGAGGCAACTCTTAGGCACCCCACAACACTAGGCTAAGTTTCAATTTCAAAAGCAAAGACTCACAAGCATAGTCATCCATATCAAAGGCTTATCAATGAACCATTCTCCTTCTCCAGACATTGTCCCTTCACTTGGGGAATAGTTGCTGTGCTATTATAGAACATGGCAGACCTCTTTGGATGGGAATTCAATATCCTCTCAGTTGTGTGAAACTTCACCCACAGTGAGAATGCCCCATGAATATTTGAACACATTTATATAACTTATATGTATGTCCAGGGGAACTTCCTCCCAGGTATCCCTATTACTGACACCCCACACCAATGATCCTCCCCTGCCCCAGTTGTTTCCATTCTGTGATCTAAACCTCCTTCAAAAATGAACCCAATAAAATAGCCAAATGCAATTAATAGAAAAATGAAATAATAATGGTAAGTTTAAATATAAGAAATAAAATACATAAAAATTTAAAGAAAACTAAAAGTAAAATAAAATTTAAAAATTGGGATATTAAAAAATAATGAAAAATATTTAATTTTTTTGACATTTTGCTTTTCATCACTGTAATATCTGTTGTCCTGTATGTACAGTAACATATTCTTCCATTTATTCCCAGGTGTCTTACTTTATTCATTTTGTTTTCTAAGAAGTTTTAGGTCACAGTAAAGTCACATACAGAATGCAAGGTTCTCCCATATACCCAACATCCTCCCCCTTTTTACCCTTACTATATTAATACCTTTTTATATGTGGATGGTATATTTGTTATATTTATTTTCTTTCTTTTTTTCATTTTCCGTCATCCTTTGTTTTTCTTTCATGCCACTATCTTTTGTTTAGTATTCATTACCTTTCAGATCTCACCATATTTAAGGTATTTTATTTTTTCTCTGTTTATTTTTTTTTCTATTTTCTCTTTTTTAATTCTTTTTTTGTTTTAATTTTTTATGATTTTTGATCTTATTACTTATTTTTTCAGGCTCTTTTATGGTTCATTTTCCATCTTTTTAAAATTACTCTTTTTTCTCTTTACTTTCCTTTTTTATCTTCTTAATTTTTTTTTCAGAGAAATCTGAACAAAAACAAAGATATAGAATAAGTGGAAACAAGAGTCAGAGAAGAAACAACATAAAACAAAATAATGCTTTAGCATAGAAATATAAGCTAACCAACTGAATAAAACCAAGATAAACAGATGCCTAGACAGAAAAAATCTGTAAGTAATGCTAAGGAACAAGAAGATATGGCACAGTCTAACTAGCCAAATAAAAAGCATCAGGGGACACAGAAGGTGACTCAACTAATCAAGGATCTCCAAATAAATATCATAAATAAACTTACTAAATAAAAGGAAGACATAAAGGATATTAAGAAGACATTGTGGTGCAGGGTTAACAGGTGGGTAGATTAGGAAGGGCAGGTTAGAATACCTAGGGCATGTAACTATGAATCTTGTCATCCAATGAGTCAAGACAGAGGAGTTTCATGAGCCCCAGGGGGGTGGGGAGGAAGGAACAGAAAAGATCAAATGGGGTATTTAGTGGTCATGGGAAATATTTTTAATTACCTTACATTAATGGACACAGGGCATGATAAATATCATCAAAAATTATTAAACTGTACCAACTAAATTGTAAACTACACTGTGAACCATTGACAATGTTTAGTAGCTATGTTTCACTACCTATATAACAGTTATAACAATGCTACCATACAAAAAAAAAAA